>CALNXI010000869.1:59828-117304 GCA_942486025.1 Porites evermanni | reverse complement strand
AAAAAATATTAGCCACCGCTTATCTAAATAGCTGCCTCGATTTTCTTATCTCAATTTCTCTCGTGACTGACCTTTTTTATTATAAACATGGTACTTTTTCACTTCAACTATTCGTAATAAATCTTAAGCCGTCTACACACCACCTGCCTCGATTAGCCTTGCTATTTGCAGGTGGTGTGATATTAGTATATTTAATGTAAGAAATAAAGATGTTGTTGTTGTTGTTGTTCACTTACAATAGGAACTTTCAGGACTATTGAAACACATATGGCTGCAGATGTTTTAACATTCTCATTGCGATGTGGAGGCCGAAGCAGTGGGGATGAAGAGGCCGAAGCACTGGTCGGCAAAGTGGCTGACACAATAGCAGAGGTAGAGGCAGAGGCACTTGGTGACACACTGGGCGATGTGGAGGCCGAAGCAGTGGTCGACACACTGGCTGACATGCTAGCAGAGGTAGAGGCCAAAACACTTGGCGACACACTGGGCGATGTGGAGGCCGAAGCGCTGGTGGAGAAACTGACTGACACGCAAGCAGAAGTGGAGGTCGAGACACTTGGCGACACAATGGAGATGGGGAAGCCGAAGTACTTGTTGAGACACTGGCTGACACGCTAGCAGAGTTGGAGGCCGAGACACTTGGCGACACACTGGGTGACGTGGAGGCCGAAGCACTGGTCAACACACTGGCTGACATGCTAGCAGAGGTAGAGGCCAAAACACTTGGCGACACACTGGGCGATGTGGAGGCCGAAGCGCTGGTGGAGAAACTGGCTGACACGCTAGCAGAAGTGGAGGCCAAGACACTTGGTGACACACTGGGCGATGTGGAGGCTGAAGCAGTGGTCGACACACTAACTGACATGCTAGCAGAGGTGGAGACCGAGACACTTGGCGACACATTGGGCGATGTGGAAGCCGAGGTACTTGTTGACACACTGGCTGACAGGCTAGCAGAGGTGGAGGCCGAGACACTTGGCGACACAATGAGCGATGTGGAAGCCGAGGTACTTGTTGACACACTGGCTGACAGGCTAGCAGAGGTGGAGGCCGAGACACTTGGCGACACACTGGTCGATGTGGAGGCCGAAGTACTTGTTGACACACTGGCTGACACGCTAGCAGAGGTGAACGCGACACTTGGCGACACATTGGGCGATGTGGAGGCCGAAGCACTGGTGGAGAAACTGGCTGACACGCTAGCAGGGGTGGAGGCCGAGACACTTGACGACACACTGGGCGATGTGGAAACCGAAGCACTGGTCGACACACTAGCTGTGACGCTAGCAGAGTTGGAGGCCGAGACACTTGGCGAAACACTGGAGATGTGGAGGCCGAACCACTGGTCGACACACTGGCTGACACACTAGCAGAGGTGGAGGCCGAGACACTTGGCGACACACTGGGTGATGTGGAAGCTGAAGCACTGGTTGACACACTGGCTGAGACGCTAGGAGAGGTTACGGCCGAAACACTTGGGGACACATTAGGCGATGTGGAGGCCGAAGCACTGTTCGAAACACTAGCTGACACGGTAGCAGATGTGGAGGACGAGACTAGCAACAACAGTAATAATAAATAAACTATGAACTGGGTTAAAAAACTACGAAATGGTTATGTGCTTACAAAATAAAACTATATTATTCAAAGCTATACCTTAGCTTATGCCAAATTTTATCGAACGTTTTGGTATTATTCTTAACTCTGGCAAAACACCAATGAATGACTGTAATAAGTTGTTTTAGGTCTAATGAAGCAAAGTACGAAACTACGGGGGAAAATTAGATGCTACTTACCCAAGCACATTGTCCTGTTATTCGACTCCTGGAAACCTTTTGAACATTTACAAGTCTTGTTGTCTTGTAACATTTAGAATCCATTTGGACAATTACAATAGTATCTACCTGCACTATTGATACACAGATGGCTGCAGTTGTTTTTAACATTCTCATTGCATTCATCGATATCTGGGAGAAATCAAATTGAAATATGACTTGTCATACTGACGATCAATATTTCAGATGTTACTTCACAGGAGTATACAAGGATTATTCTACGTCTTACAATTTTCGACGACTCCAAAAACACACGACTACTCTTCAATGGTTGAAACTGAAACGCACTCTCTTGTCGAAACAACAAAAGAAGAAAGTCAACGCCGACAGCAGCAGGGCTTATCGCGGGCGCTGTGTTTTACGGAGAAAATTTCACCATCAATATCAGCTCGTCCTTGTCTTCAATAGCACAAAAACAACAAACTTATAAACGAATAAAACGCATATTTGACTCTTCAGACGACGACGAGAGTCCTCCTTTGACATAGAAAGGGTCAGCTTTGTTGAAAAGCTAAGAGCTTAATTTTGTCGAGACTTTCCATGAAGAAATCTATACTATAGGTCTTTCACATTAACTGTTATACTTCTACAAATGCTTCTTCTACTCAGTACTGTCACTGCAACTTTTTATACTGGTGCCGCTTCCAATATCACCTCAAACATAATCTGAGATCAGACACTATTTTCGTTTCGCTTTAACCGGAGTGCCTGATACAAACTTTACTTTACGAGAAATGTCTTCCCCCCTCGCCCGCCAAAAATAAAATTCTCGTTTCGCTTGGCAACAACAGTTTAACAGCCAATCGAATGGTCGCAGGAGCACGGCCCCTGTTAAGGGAGTCATTGTCGTGTTAAATTTTAGCGTGAAAGCGTAAGAGAGAATGTATGGGAGTTGCTGAAAACTAGCACTACCATTACGTCTACCACTACCGCTACCACCCCCCTATCAATACCACTACCACCATCCTCACCAATACTATTACTCTTAAAACTACCAATACAACTTCCACTACCACCACCACAAACACTGCCACCACCACTAACAATACCCTTGCCACTACCTAAACCAGTACCCTTAATAAAACTACCAATCACACTACCACCACCACCACTACCACAAAACCCACCACTAACACTACCACCACTACCGCTATCACTATCACTGCCACTACCACAACGACTACCAATACCACTGCTATCAGCATTAACAATACCCTCACCACTACCACTATCCTTTATAAACTACCAATAACACTACCAACTCCACCACTAACATAAACCCCACCACTAACACTACCACCATTACCACTGTCACTATCATTACCACTACCACTACACCAAAACATCCACTAACACTACCACTACTACCACTATCACTTTCATTACCACCACCACAAAAACCACCGCCACTACCACAGCCATCTCCATTAACAATACCGTCACCACTACCACTATCCTTTATAAAAACTGCCAATAACACTTCCACCTCCATTACCACAAACCCCACCACTAACACTGCCACCATTACCACTATCACTATCATTACCACTACCACTACCACAACCACAAAAACCACCACTAACACCACCACCACTACCACTACCACTTCCTCTACCATTACCACTATAATTACTACCAGCACTACCACAAAACCCACCACTCACACCAACACCACTATTATTACCACTTCCACTACCATTTCCACTACCATTACCAATACTACTGTCACTACCAATGCCGCTATTACTACCACGCTTCTGGTGCTCCTAGTACCAACTCCTCTAAAAGAAACTTGAGGAAACTATCACGACAACGATACAAAAAGAAATCAGAAAAAGAAACCGGTTTGAGAATCAAAACTAACAACTCTGCTTATCTACCGCGCTTTTTGTTTAAGTTTCTTTGCCTTTGACTGCACAACTAAGACATGAAAAAAAAAAAAAACGTTTTAACTGAGAACGTGAACGGCAAGGCGAGAAACTGTGTTGCATCAACCTAAGCTCGAACGAGTTGATAACTGCTTTTCACCTCGCAAAGATTCTAGAGGACGAGAATTCAGGTTTTGAACGATCTGTTTTGCAACATCTTTGTTGTCAGGTCGTAAAATACCTACTGTTACGATAAGGACAACGAAGACGGTAAGATCAATTCAACTAAAAGACATCATTACCTGCCAGTCTCTTTTTGTCGTTACTTACTCAAGCACACTGTCCTGTTCTTGGACTCCTGGGAACCTTTTGGACATTTACAAGTCTTGTTATCTTGGGACATTTGGAATCCATTTGGACACTTACAATAGTAACTACCTGGACTATTGACACATCTATGGCTGCAATTGCCTTTAAATTCCTGATTGCATTCATCGATATCTGTGAGAGACCACATTGAAACATGGCTTTTTGCTGTCAATATTTCAGATGCTACCTCAAAGAATTATACCGAGATTATTCTACGTCCAGCATTTTTCGACGACTGTAAGTAAAAACTATGACAGAAGTCACTTTATTGCCAGTTTATACTTGAACAAAAACTCTTAACCTAAACAACAATAATAAATGAACTATGAACAGGTTAAAAAGAGGAAATGGTTAATATTTCTTCAATCTAAAACTATAGAAAGTAAAAAAATGTCAAATTCACATCGAGACCAGGGTCACAAGTTTACTAGTTTCTGTAACTATTCCGTGCTACCCTCTTTAAAAAAAGTGTATTGTTATTATTATTATTATTATTATTATTATTAATGCACCTTGCTAACCCCCCAAATTTTGCATAACCAATGCCTTCGATTTCTCTTAGGACGACTGAAATACCCAGGAGGGGAAGGGGGGGGGGTTAAACAAGGTGTATTATGGTCGCGGTGAAAATGGTAAACTGCCAACGAAACAACATGGCACAAATTGATGTTTACGTTTTATCTCAAGAAATTTCGAAATTCTTTTATTCTCTAGTTTAAGACTTGCTGGAAGACATCAGGTCGAACAGTCTTTGAGGAGGTTTATAGGATTAAATGACATCATAGTTCCATCGCGCCACAGTTATGGACTAGCGGCATAGTTCATCATGTTGATATGATCTTGTAAATTAAAGTACATATAGTGGGCAGAGATGACCAAGTAATCTAGCCTATCCACCGACGTTTAAAATTTTTTTTCGACAATCCCACAGCGCGCAAGAGCGGACGGGTAGCGCGAAAAAGAGAAAATAGAGGCTCTGTGAACAGGCAACACGTGATCATTTCCCCCGCCATTTTTCACGTTTCCCGTTTATTTTAAGATTAAAAGGTTGGTTTTCACGCTCAGAAAAGACAGGAGTAAAAAAGAAAGGACAAGACATGACATTTGCTATCATAATATTGCCTGTACGATTTCTTTCTCGATGTCGAATGCACTAGGCAAATAATTAGACTACTAGTTTAACGAATTGATAAAGGAAAGTCAAACGCCATCTTAGATTACAGAAAACCGACTGTTTGTGAACACTTCAAAGATGACGTTCACCTTAGGTGGACGGTATGGAGGGTTATGTCTTCGAGGTATACGCAAAGCCTAAAAGCACAAGCCGCTTTGATTACAGACGGAAAACGGCAAATGTGAAGCAAAACCTGGTGCTTTATCTCTCTAATGCCCTTACAAAATAACAAGGAAAGAGAAGGTTGCGTAAGTGTGCCAACCGTATTACCAGGGTAACGCTGATGCATGTTGGCACATCTATGCAATCTGCTGTGTGTTTTAGTATTCGTTACAAACCTTGTATTACATGCTTTACTTGACAAAATCGTGGTCGTTTAACTAAGCGAAGCTGTGATAGAGGAACCAGTCTTAAATCACCATTATCAAACATAACTGACACGAGGAATTCACCCATTTCTGAAGTAGCTGTATTCATCACGGTACCAGTTCGGTACCACTCTTTCATTTTAGGGTCGTGAACAGCTATAACTGATGTATTGACTGATATTGCCCTCTTTTCTGGCTCCTTATCTATTATAATTACTAGATCAGTCCGATTGTATACTTGTTTGAAATCGTTGCTGAATTCCAAGATGAACCCAATATGAGTGTCATTTATCCCTGAGATAAAAGCCCATCAGTAATTATTTGAGCGATCTCTTTGCGACCACAGTCCCCAAAACTTTGAACCAATCAGGATACAATCTAAAGAAAACCAGAACAGACGCAAATTACTTTCTAAATGAAGGAAACATCAAAGCTATAAAGTTGAATGGAGGGCTACTTTAAACTATAGGTTTAGTGACTTACAAATTCCTCGCATAAGATTCAATGAGAGGCCTAATTTACACTGTGGTTTACCTTTACAGCTAGTGAATAAGTTATACATGCATCATAACGTACGTAGTGCCACAATAAGCTATTTTACAGTTATGGAAGTGAGGTTGGAGTTCACCATGTTTTGTACAAACCTTCCTGCTTTATTATGCAAATCACGTTTTCTTATGCTAACTAATATTTTTCAAGAGCAATTTCCATAACAAAGCAAAGGTTTGTATGAAAACAAGGTCATCCTCAGCCTCAAATTCACTCAAAGGCTAGGGTACTAAGTCTACAACTGTAAAATGGCCTATTGATTAATAAAGTCCCAAATATAATTTACTTTGAAAGGAGCGACAACATGACACAAAAAATTATAATCTCAATACAAAGGTCACGAAATTCTCGCTCATATTTTCATTCGTTGTCTGGTATGGTTATACTTTTGTTATAGCTGGGAAGTTACTGATTTGCTGTGATAGTGACATAAATCCAAATATTCTGTGTTAAAAATGCCGGGACAGTGAGTGGTCATGGGCAACATCTATACTATGATCAAGACTAAATACATGCCCCTTCCATAAAGTAGTATATATTCTGGTGTCAATTTAACTTGCATGATTTACTTTAGCATGGCTCTCACTACGACTACAATAAAATTTGGAAATCAGAGCAACCTACAGATTAGTCAGTTTTCAGCTGCTAGCAAAATACCCACTTATCCGTCGGACGCGCGCGCAATGCTCGAATCAGTTTCTCCAAGAGCAATGTCAAGCTTTGTTTTGTGGGAAGAGTCACTTGTCGTTAACTTTTCAAAAAATGTATAACAAAACAATTTAGATTCGGTTTTTGTAATATCCGGAATAATCAAGATCCACTTAAGTTATATCAGCCTCGGCCACACGCACAACCTCCACCTTAATTCCTTGACTATTCCGGATATCAGACGAACCTCATCCACTAATTGTTTATTAAATCATTCCTCCATCAGTACAATGAGATAATGCCATTACCAAGAGTAGGACGACATCCATACACTTCTGCTCTCAAGTAAACCGGCTGCGAGATGTCAACATCCGGGAAAATTTGTAAAGTTTTGGTAACAAACGGTTCTTTAAACTGGTACCTTACTACAGCGAGCGTCTTCTCTCCCCTTTATGATCTTAAAAAAAAGGAAAGAAAAAAAGAACAACGAGAAAAGGTACCTAAAAAGAACAGGTTACTACACGGTCGAAACAAACAACCCTCTCAGAAACAACCACAACAACAAGAACAACAAAACAATTCTTTACTGCGGAAAGAATCTAAAGTTCTATAATAACGTTGAATTGATTGTACAGCTACTAATTTTCTCTTTTGCTCTTAACAAGTGTACTTCACTTACGCAGGTTCTAATCTGCCTTGCTTCATTTCAGTAACAATTAAAGGTTTAAAGAATAAGATGTTACACGTAAAACAATATATATTCTAGGCTAATGGGTGCAATGTTATTCTTTTCCCTTTTTTTTCTTGGCATGGGGATAGGAGATATATATCACCCCCTGTAAATTGATATCTAACAGGAAAATTGCACGATGACGTCATTTTACTACAACTACCAGCATCCTTCATTTTTTGTTTTCTTCGGCAAATTAACACTATTGTTCTTTAATTTTCGGCGGGATTGACAAATTTAAATAAGAAAGCAAAAACGAAATAAATTCTGGTAGATGTAGTCAAAATGAAAATGGCCTATGTTTGCATGAATTTGAAGTTCCTATTAGTTTGGTAAAAGATATCAAATGAACATTGCCTTGTATTGTCCTGCCCTGTATTGCTGGCCAAACCTCCTATAGTAAGTTAAGGATAAAAAGTCTTCATCTCACAGGCAAATAATTTCAGCAGGGGCTTCTCATGCGCATTAATGTTTTGAAAGTCTACAAGTATGATATCATTATATCTAACCTTTTCTATCCCATATTCTCTATAACGAACTGGCTTTGCACTAACGGAAAAGCGAAGTCCATGTCGCTTCACCCAGCTGTTCAAGTTTGCTCCTCCCTGAGTAGCTATAGCCGTAATTTTGAACCTATAGGTTTAACTGAGGTCAATCTGGAAAAACGTCTTTACTGATGTACCCCATGGGAAGCCTCCACGAAGCTGGCTTTGGTCAACGTAACGGAAGTCGGCCGACATTGAGTTCTCCGTATGAAGTAACATTCCACAATCTGAAATTATAACTAAAATTTCATTTTTCTCTCGTCATAACACGTGGATGAGGAATTCTTAGTTAGCGTTGCAGTAGGCTGACGCGTCGTCTAAACATCAAGCGGTTTAGAGCGTCTGCGACGCGGGCTAGAAATTTGTAACCATATATTGTTGTTACTAGATACGGAGGTTATCCCCATCTATTCGGGGGGGGGGGGGGGGGGGGGGGGGTGGGAAACTTTCATTACCCAACGGCGCTTTAACTTTAAAAACAATGGACGTGCCGCCGAAAAAAAAAGAAAAAAATTAAAAACATTGTGCCGTGACGTTTGTTTTTTATTGTGTCATACATCCCCCAATTTTTTAAAAAATGTCGGGGCGGGAAGTATCATTAAAATGTCTCGCCGGTGCGCACGAGGGGTGAGTGGTAGACGGTAAAACATTTGTGTGAGCCAGCTGAGGGTGGTAGGACGTGAGGGGCCGGGGGGGGGGGAGGGGGGGAGGGGGAGCGGTGCCGGGGTGGTGAACATTCATTACCCTACGACGCCTTTAACTTCAAGACCATGCATGTGGCTGCCGTACAAATACGTAAATATATGAAATCATGTGACGTGACATGCATTTTCTAGTGTGTCCATCATTCCACCAATGTTCTAAACAACGGCTGCTTCACTGTTTTTTTACCCGCCAACCCGACGTGAAGTTATTTTTTTTCGGAATATGGTGAGATGCTATTTTTCATTTTCACTAAAATTTTTTTTAGAGACAAACACGCTACAGTTATATCTTTGTTGAAGTCAATGTTACTCGGTAGATGAGAGCTTAGATATCAAGATGGCTATACCTGAAACTGTGTTGCAACTACTAGTTTTCTACTACTCTAACAAGCTATGTTGGTTGAAAAACAGCTGTGGAGGCCGAGCGAGCGAATGCGTATTATAAGTGATAAATTTATTTGTATTAAGGAAGGGCAAACGTTTTGGCATTTATCTTTAATAAAGAGGAAAGAAAATTTACATGGAAAACAGCTATCACAATGCAATTAAGTGGAGGTAGGTGTTTCCGTAGTGGAAAAAAGCACAGCGAACGAGTGCAAACGAGTGTCATGTCCCTTACTTGATTCGAACAACTGATCCGCGAACACCTCGTGTAACTGAACAAATTCCCCAAAGCCTCAAGGCGAATGTGTTTTTTTTTTGTCTGCCCCAAAGCTGTTGGTCTTTGTGAAAAAATAAATTTCATTGAACATATTATAAATAAAGACGAACGAACAGTATTACACTTATGTCTACATTCAGTTCCGTCGAGACCTACCGACCTGTCTGCATCTTAAGTTTCCTTTATATCGCCGAAACTGGAGTTCTCGTTCCAGTCCTTTCCCAGTCAACAGACGGCGTCGTCGTAAGTTTCGTCGTGGCTCTTAACTTCCCTAATGTTACGATAAGGATGACGAAGACGGTGGAATCAGTTCAACTAAACGGCGTCGTCGTAAGTTTCGTCGTGGTTCTTAAGTTCCCTACTATTACGATAAGGACGACGAAGACCGTGGAATCAGTTCAACTAAACGGCGTCGTCGTGAGTTTCGTTGAGGTTCTTAAGTTCCCTAATATTACGATAAGGACGACGAAGACGGTGGAATCAATTCTACTAAAAGGTCGCATAAAAATCGTTGGCTGTTTTCCTCCTTTTTACCTGCCACTGCGTTTGTGTTATTACTTACCCAACCACATTGTCCTGTTATTTGACTCCTGAAACCTTTTGGACATTTACAAGTCTTCTTGTCTTGTGACATTTGGAATCCATTTGGACACTTACATTAGTAACTTCCTGGAATGTTGATACACCTATGGCTGCAGTTGTTTTTAACATTCTTATTGCATTCATCGATATCTGTAAAAGACCAAATTGAAATATGACTTGTCATATTGACGGTCAATATTTCAGATGTTACTTCACAGCAGTATACCAAGATTATTCCACGTCTTGAAATTTTCGACGACTCCGAAAAAATAATTTTTAAAAAAATTATAATAATAATAACAACAACAATAACAACAATAATTAATAAATTATGAACAGGGAAAAAAAAGGGAAATGGTTATTTGCTTACACAATAAAACACCACTTAATTGCTATAATACGTTTTTTAGGTCTAATAAACCAAAGTACAAAACTACAGGGGAAAATTAGATGCTACTTACCCAAGCACATTGTCCTGTTTGCCGACTCCTGGAAACCTTTTGGACATTTGCAAGTCTTGTTGTCTTGAGACATTTGGAATCCATTTGGACACTTACAATAGTAACTTCCTGGACTACTGATACACAAATGGCTGAAGTTGCCTTTAACAACGGTATGGCATTCACTTACATCTGTAAAAAAAGAAAAAGAAAGAAAGTGGTAATAAGTCCTTCACATTAACTGTTCTACTTCTACAGCTGCTTCTACTGCTCAGTACTGTTACTTCAACTGTTTGTACTGGTGCTGCTTTAAATATAAACCTCAAACATACGTCTCTCCCTCACCGCCCCCCCCCCCCCCCCCCCCCCCCCCCCCCCCCTCCTCCCCCCCCCCCCCCCCCCCCCCCCCCCCCCTCACCCCTCCGCCAAAAATCCTCGTTTCGCTTGGTAACAAATGCTTTACAGCCTATCGATGCTTGGCCCAGTTAAGGGGGTCATTATCAGATTCAATTTTTAGCGTGATAGCTTTAGAGAGAATGTATGCGAGTTGCTGAAAATAGGGCTGATCAAAGGTTACTACTAGCACTACCACCACCTCTATCACTACCATAACCACCAACCACACCACTACTATTACTCCTATCACTACCAATACCAATACCAAAAAACCCACAACTAACACAATCACCACTACTACTAATACTACCACTACCACCACCAATACCACAAAAACCACCACTAACACCACTACTACCACTACCACTATTACTACCACTTCAACTACAACAACTACCACTACCAGTTCCACTTCCACTCCCACTACCACTACAACTATCACTACCACTTCCACTACCATTTCCACTACATTACCACTACCACTGTCACTACCAATGCCACTACTAATACCACGCTTCTTGTGCTCCCAGTACCAACTCTGCTACAAAAACGTGACGAAATTATAACGACAACCATACAAAAAGAAAACAGAAAAAGAAACAAGTTTCGTAAGCAAAACTAAAAACTCTGCTTATCTACCACTCTTTTTGTTTAAGTTTCTTTGCCTTTGACTGCACAACGTAGACATGAAAATATTAAAATCTACGTTTTTACCGAGAACGTGAACGGCAAGGCGAAGAACTGTGCTGCATCAACCTAAGCTCGAACGAGTTGATAACTACTTTTCATCTCGCCAAGGTTTTAGAGGACCATAATTCAGTTTATGAAGTATGTTTTTATCAGCATCTTCGTTGTCAGGTCGTAAAATACGTTCTATTACGATAAGAACAAAGAAGACAGTCAGATCAATTCAACTAAAAGGAATCATTACCTGCCAGTCTCTTGTGTCGGTACTTACCCAAGCACATTGTCCTGTTTGCGGACTTCTGGAAACCTTTTGGACATTTGCAAGTCTTTTTGTCATGTGACATTTGGAATCCATTTGGACACTTACAATGGTAACCTCCTGGACTATTGACACATAAATGGCTGCAATTGCCTTTAAATTCCTGATTGCATTCATCGATATCTGTGAGAGGCCAAATTGAAATATGACTTGTTGCTGTCAATATTTCAGATGTTACTTCGAAGAATTATACCGGGATTATTCTACGTCTAGTAATTTTCGACGACTGTAAATAAAAACTATGACAGAAATCACTTTATTGTAAGTTTATACTTGAGTCAGTTGACAAAAACAACAATAATAAATGAACCATGTACAAGATAGAAAAGGGGAAATGGTTAATATTTGCTTACAATTTAAGACTTTAGATATTCAAAGCTATGACTTAGATAAGTCAAAAATTTCGAAATGATTTGGCTTAGCACTTTATTGCTATGATAGGTTTTTTTTCAGGCCCAATAAAGCAAAAACGAAACAATAGGGCAAAATTAGATGCCACTCACCCAAGCACATTGTCTTGTTGGCCGACTCCTGGAAACCTTTTGGACATTTACATGTCTTGTTGTCTTGTGACATTTGGAATCCATTTGGACACTTACAGTAGTAACTTCCTGGACTATTGACACGTGTATGGCTGCAGTTGGCTTTAACATCGGGATGGCATTCATTTACATCTGTAAAAGAGATAAAAGTGGTAATAAGTCGTTCATATTAAATGTTCTTCTACTACTACAGCTGCTTCTAATGCTCCGTACCGTTACTGCAACTGTTTGTACTGGTACTGCCTCCAATATCACCTCAATCATAATGTGAGGCCAGACTCTACTTTGGTTTCGCTTTAGCCTGAGAGCCTAATATAAGCCTTCTATGAAACGTCTTCCCCCCAAATATTCTCGTGCCGCTTGGCAACAACAGGTTAACAGCCAATGAAATGGTTGCAGGAGCACGGCCTAGTTAGGTTTTTATCAGGTTCAATTTGAGCGTGATAGCTTTAGAGAGAATGTATGGGAACTGCTGAAAATGGGACTGATCACAAGTTACTACTAGCACTAGCACTAGCTCTACCACTACCGCTACCACCCTTACTACCAATATTGCTCTTAAAACTACCATTTTCGCTACCACCACCAATGCCATTCCCTATACCACTTCTGCTACCACAACCCTCTACAAAACTGCCAATAACACTACCACCATGCACCACCACTAACACTACTACCACCATCGACACTACCACTACCACTACCATTATCACTACATGTACCACTACCATTTCCACTAGCACGTGTACGTCCACGACCCCAAGTTGTCAGAACCATTACCACTACAGTGGAAACCAAGTAATACGGACACCAATGGGACATACCATGTGTCCGTATTAACTGCGTTTTCCGAAAAAAACGCCTAGGACACATGTTTTATTGATATAGAGACAAAAGTATACATTTTCACGAGAAGATTTTTATTTCTAAACTTTAACTGCAACAAGTTCATCCTTAAAACAACCCTACGATCTTTTATCACAGTATCGGACTAAACTTTCCTTATAAGTTAGTGTTCTTCAACTTAACAGACCTCCACGACAATGGAATTCGTGACTTAACTTTGTATTGACGGTTTTGTTTTGTGACTCAGCCAGGTGGACTGAATACTAGACAGAACCTTTTAAAGGTCATTTGCTGTTTCAGAGAGGTTATCACTGACTCAAGACACCGAAAAGTTTCCGTTGTCCCTATTAACTGGTGTCCGTATTAAGCGGGATGATTTTAGGGAAACTATGTGAAAAAAGAAACTTTCCGTGGGGTTGGTAGAGCGGGGTTCCAACGTATAAATACCATCATCACCACCACAATAACCCGACTCCCAGTCAAACTATCACTACCACCACTACAACTTCCACAATACATGGGCTTTTCGACTGAAGAAAAGAAACTGTCTGTGGGGTTAGTAGAGCGGTGTTCCAACGTATAACTACCATCATCACCACCACAACCACCTGACTTTCACTCAAACTACCACTACCATGCAACACTACAACTTCCACAACCATTACTACTAACCACTACTATTACCACAACCACTACCATCAACACTTCCACTTTCACTACCACTAGCTTCTGCTGCTAATACCAGCTCTGCCTCTTGGGATAAAAAGAAGATTTAGGGATTAAGACAAATTAGTATATGCGCACTCAGTGATCTTGGTGTTTTAAGCAATCTGAAGGGTTCGCTATCTCGGACTATTCAACATTAGTAAAATCCAACTAGTGGTCTATTATCAACGCTGCGTTCTGATTGGTTGAGCTACTACTTAGGCTATATGTTAAAGCCCAGTAGTAGCGAAAAGCGCTAGCTTTGAAAACCAAAACAATGGCGGCGGAATCGCGTTTTGCTAGCTAAAGTTGTTTTGTCTTGATATTTTTGACCAACTAGTTAGATTTTACTAAAACAATTATTCCTCTCGCCCTCATGGCCTCTGAGTTAATAGCCCATTCGGGCTCTAGGAATCATCGGCTATTGACTCAAAGCCCATTTGGGCTCGAGGAATAATTGTTAAATATTCACCTCCGAGTGAGTGGATAATGTGTGAGCTCGGTATTTTTCAAGTAAATAGAACAAAGAACACTACAGAAAAACCACGCCTTACCTCAAGTAACTCAGCCGCAATATCAGCATCATGCAGAGAACGACACAAGAAATCTTTTTCTCTAACTTGGCGAGTTCACTAACTTGGCAAAGCTATACTTTTCGTCTCAGGTAAGGAAGCAAGTAAAACTTTTAACGGTCCATTTAAGCCATTACGTCGTTCTTTTGCGAAATTGCAAATTGCTATGTTTGAAAATTCTGATCTAACTTTTGAGCATGTACTGTATTAATCTGCAGCTACACGCAAATTTTTCACGCATGATTTGATCCGTCAAGCAAATCGTACTTTTGAATGGTTGGCTTTAAGAATATTTACCTCGATTTCAAAGAATAATTGTTAAATATTTGCTTATCTATCACGCTTTCTCTGCGTTCACTTCACAAGAAATGATTGGATTTTGTGTTTCATTAAGAACGTGAACTGTACAGTACCGCAAATGATCCCCAACCACAAATGATCCCGAGACCGCAAATGAGCCCCAAAGTAGACCGCAAATGATCCTAGACCGCAAGTGATCCCCTAAGTCGACTGCAAATGATCCCGAAAGAAAAATAGGAATGGCTTGGACTCAAGTTTGCGGATCATTGTGTCAATTTTATTATTATTATTATTATTATTATTATTATTATTATTATTATTGTTATTATTATTATTATTATTATTATTATTATTATTATTACAAAAAGTCACATTAAAAGCGAAATTTTAAATTTGCTTCCCAAGTAATTACAGAAATAAAAACTAAATGGAAAAATTTCTTTCAAGACATCGTTAAATCAAAATGTCTGTTGGGACATTTTTTTCGTTAAGGCTGATAACAAACGAAAAATATAATACTAAAACTGAATAAAGGAGGGCCTTTTTCTTTCCAAATTTACAATGGCGTTTTTTTTTTTAGTTTTTAGAAGTTTTGTTCGGTTGAAATATTGATGGGGCCAGTAACTTGTTCATGAGACGCCAACTGCATGTGCAATTTATATTTAAGCATCCTACAAAGCTAGGTGCGTCTTCAAAGCTTAGTATTGAGGTGACATGGGAAAGATCTGCGATCGCCGAGGGCGAACGATAGCCCGAATAGAGAGTCTGGGAGCAGAAAATCTAGAGGCTCAGGTACACTATTCCCGTTATAGCAATAGCCATTTTTTGTGCATTACTATGGTCCCGTCAGTCTCCAAATACTTGTTGGAATACCTAGCCACGTGCTTACCGTAATCCGAATGTTGACATTCTTTCTGGCTGGGATAAGTAAAAATAAACATAACTACCGCTTACCTCGCTTTTGTATTTTTCCTTACCAGGTTTAGATTCCTGGTAACTGTCTCCAGCACACCGTAATTTTTAGGGAGTTATTATATAACTCCAAAAATGGAGTAAAAATTTTAGGTACAGGATAACCCCTTTTTTGGGGTTACTTTAACTCCTAATTTAACTCCGAATTTGGGGTCATTTTTACTCCTGAAAAAGAGTTCTTTTTACTACCAGTCTGGAGTTAAAATCACTCCGAAATGGGGTTACTTGTACTCCGTACATGGGTTGTTTTTACTCTTTTTGGAGTTAATTTAACTCTGAAAGTAGAGTAAAAATTTAAGGTACAGGATAACTCCATTTTTGGGGTTATTTTAACTCCTCAATATCTGGGGTCACTTTTACTCCTGAAAAAGAGTTCTTTAAACTCCTTTTTGGAGTTAAAATAACTCCACGAAAAATAACTCCACTGTAAGGAGTTAAATTAGCCCCACTAGAGGAGTTATTATAACTCCCTGAAAATTACAGTGCAAAGGCACAACAAATGAATATACATATAAGAGTCAATATAACTATTCGCAACATGTTCATAAGCTGTAACGAAGTTGCTATTTCGAAATAAACCGAATTCTGTGAACATTGATAAGTTCAGGGGCATTTTGACGTTTGTTTATTTTAAATCATGTCTTGTTTCATAACAAGCACTTGGGTTACAAACAAATGTCTTGCTGTTTATCACGTAGAATTAACACTTCAGAGAATAATCATCATAATTAAATATCTGAAAATTTATTCGACACTTCCAAAAAGATCAGTAAAGTCAATTAAGCGCTCGTTATGTAAAGGGTGCCAGGCTTTGTATTCCTCAGTAGTCAAGATTTATTCCATTTTTTTTTTTGCCTTGTACAAATTGACCTGAGATCTGGAGTCCTCCATGCCTTTTTCTCTAGAAGGCAAGAGGAAAAGGTTCCTTTTGATAATCAGCCCTTTTTTGTAACCACTCTCGTAAGATCCAATCCATTCCCTCAATTTTTCACGGGATCATTTGCGGTCGACTTTGGGGATCACTTGCGGTCGAGGATCATTTGCGGTCCATTTTGGGGATCATTTGCGGTCTCGGGATCATTTGCGGTTAGGGATCATTTGTGGTACTGTACAGAACGGCAACGCGACAAATTTTAGTGAATCCACCTGAGTGTTAACGAGTAAATATAATCTCGCAAACATTTTGAAACACGAAAACTTAGTTTTTCAGCGATGTTTTAGTTGCATCGCCGTTGTCAGAGTATCAAGTCCTTACTATCATGACCAGGACGACAAAAACGTCGATATCAGTTCAACTAATCAAAGAGCTGGAGGAACAACATTAACTGCCATTGTCTTATTGTTAGTACTTACCCAGGCAACTGGTCCTATTTGCCGACTCCTGGAAACCTTTTGGACATTTACAAGCTCTGTTGTCTTGTGACAGTTAGAATACATTGTACAATTACAATAGTACCTTCCTGGACTATTGACACCCATATGGCTGCATTTGTTTTTGAATTTCTGAATACATTCATCAATATCTGTGTGACGAAAAATTAATGCAAGGTTATGTATTTATAACGGAATATGACTTCTCAATGTCAATTTTAACAAAGTGCTGCATAGCATTAAGTACGCCAGAATAATTCTGCGTCTAACAAATTTCGACAACTTAAAAAAAAAATGCATGCATTATTTTGACTGAATAAACAAGTTAACGAAACAATGAACAGGTTGTAAAAATATGAAAATACGAAAAAAGTAAATGAAGAACTTTCAAGCTACATGTACCCCTAAGTTTATGCCAAACGTTTTCGAAGAACTTTCGAGGATTATCAAGATAGCAACGATCAATTTCAGCAATAAAAGTCAAGTGACGATAATGAAGCTTATGACGAGGTTTATGGCGTAAATTGTTGTTCCTATAGGACCAGTACATTTTGGAAAAGATCAGGCTATTTTTGTATATTTTGAAAGGGGAAAGAATAAAACATAAAAGCCATCAATATGTGATCAAACATCTATTTAAAAACATTTGTATCAATTGTATTACCCCCGCAGATCCCCTTTTTGTTCAAATGAAAACCTGTTGGGCATGTGCAATAAAAACTCCCGACGATATTGATACAGTCGTGGCTGCATCCACCTTTGTTGTACTGTTCACATTCATTTACGTCTACGTAGAGAATATATAATGAAAAAATCGATAAGTAGTGAAAAAAACTGTCACACTAACCAAACAAAAAACAAAAAAAATAAATAATAATAATAATAACAATAATAACAATAACAAAAAAATGACTCTGAACATGACTACCGCACAGGTTGTCGAAAAGTCAGTCGACAACAACAGTCCTATTCAGGACTACGTTCAAACCTTTCACGAAAAAAAAAAAACAAACAAAAGAAAACAAAATACGAAAAAGAACACTGTCAAGCAAATAATGAAACAGTAGTCGCCTTTGGAAATGTCAGTTTTTTTTTTTTTCGTTGCTTCTCAATGCAGCGATCAGCAGAGGGATTCATTTCCACAATGCGCTCATATTATTTCCGTAAATCGAGAAGATCTAGAGAGGACAAGAGTAGTCATTTGAAATTTCTGAAATTCCGTGACACATAAACTGCAAAAAGCCCACATTTTCATGAACATACCGTATGACATTACTCTACGACCAATCAGCAGGTGCTATCAAAATTTATTCACAGAAGAACTGACTTGTGTACGTTTGTGCCAGGCCTAATTTTAGTGCAAATACAGCGTGTCCCAAAAGTTCGTTCCTCCAATTTCATGTACTATAACTTTTGATCAAAACTTTATTTTTACATGAAATTTCTAAAAGATGTTTATTTCTCTATCAAGTACATGTGTTCAAAATTTCAGTAACTGGCATACCCTTTTTGTTTTTTTTTATCACGTTCTGTAGCCTTTACGGCATGAATTGGGATACAGCGTGTATACCCACAAATGATCCATTTTGAGGTTTTTTATCACCTGGTGCGCACGATCCAGTAGAACCCCCAAACAAAATTTGTTTAGTTTAGGCAGCTGAAAAAAAATATATTTTGGGCATTCATCCAAAAAAGATAATCATCCCGGCCCACTTCCACAGCAAGGCTTTTGTACTTCTTTTCAAATTTGAAACGAGCTGGGCGTTAATGGCAGACCAAGCAGAGTTTTTTTTGCCATCTCAGGGGCCTCTAATTTTAAACATTTTAAACAGCTTTTCACAACCCTTTTATTTGGCTTACTAACTATGTGAGACTGAGCTTCCTTGTCGAGTCTCCTATTTTGTATCTAGCCTTCTTTAAAACTATTTTTTTTTTTTTGCCCTTAGTTTCTTGCCTTCAGAACATTCATTTCTCCATAATCANTCACCTGGTGCGCACGATCCAGTAGAACCCCCAAACAAAATTTGTTTAGTTTAGGCAGCTGAAAAAAAATATATTTTGGGCATTCATCCAAAAAAGATAATCATCCCGGCCCACTTCCACAGCAAGGCTTTTGTACTTCTTTTCAAATTTGAAACGAGCTGGGCGTTAATGGCAGACCAAGCAGAGTTTTTTTTGCCATCTCAGGGGCCTCTAATTTTAAACATTTTAAACAGCTTTTCACAACCCTTTTATTTGGCTTACTAACTATGTGAGACTGAGCTTCCTTGTCGAGTCTCCTATTTTGTATCTAGCCTTCTTTAAAACTATTTTTTTTTTTTGCCCTTAGTTTCTTGCCTTCAGAACATTCATTTCTCCATAATCATTCTACCATGGATAATAGAAAGACTGGATAGGAAACTGGCTGACGCGATCGTTTCCAACATAGTGGAAAAATGTGACGTCACATTGTCGAGAGCCATTCAACCTCATTCGACGTTTTGCGCGTCTCATGTTTCCTCGCATATTTCATTATCTCTGTCTTCGACTATACATATTAGCCATGTTTTGAAGTAAGAGATGAAGAGGACTTGCTCTTGGAGAAGACAGTTAGAGGGTACAAAACCGGTTGAGGTAAAAGACAGAGTAAATGATAATGAAACTTGTGTGAGCGACGAATGACTCCAGCGCCCGATAATTTTATGCACCAAACGGGAAGCCTAACTACATAAAAAAGTATGCGAAAACTTACATGTATACAGCTACAAAACACCTATAAAAAAGGGAAAGCCGGATTTTCTTCAAACCACAAGAAAACCCGAAATAATTTTAACCCTTTTTAGTACAATTTCTTTTCTGCTTTTATCGACAAGCTCGGCGAGTGTCAAATTTTATAAGTTAACAACCCTTGACAAAATGATTTTATGAGCGGTAAAAGTACCCAGCTGAAACAAGCGTTTAATTTTCCCTTCAATTTTATTTACGGACAACCAGTGACACGAAGTCGTATTTGAGAAATATAAAAAAGCGGGGAAAAGCTCACAGCAGAGGAAGGAAATTTGCTTGCGGACCACCGTGGAAACGCCGTTTCTAAACTTTTTCAAATCAATTTTTATTGTGAAGCAAGTTGTTTTGTAATTTTCAGGTATAAATGTACATGACCCAAGGTACTTTTCAGTCAGGTCTTTGAAAAAGCGAACTGCAGCGCTTTTAAAAATGCTATGTAAAACGGTTAATTGTTAACTACTAGAATACAACTGGGAAGCAAACTCTCCTGGTTAATAGTAAAACCTTCATTTCTTTTTTATTAGGAAACACTTGTCTTCCACAAGGCTTAATAAAACCTAGAAATGTATTATCTTTGAAATACTGACCTTTTTTTGTGATGAAACAAAGTTTAAGTTTTTGTGTAGTGTTAATGATATGGATAGGGAATACTGTAAATCACCTCTGAAATAAACATCATAAACACTGTTCCCAAAGAAAAATAGAAGCTGCTTGTATATATGACAAAAAAACAACAACAACAACAACAACAAAAAGTAACATCAGGGGTCATGGGGTTTTTGTTTAGTCTGAGGTAAGTGGATGAGGGATTGAAAAAAAATATGTGTTTGGTCACATTATCATGTTGTTGAAAACAAAATGCATACCCCAAACAAGTAAATAACATAAATATTTTATCAATTTGGTTTAGAATATACCTTGGTAAGGTTTTTCATCTACAGGTACATTGTTGCTTTGGATTTCTAAAAAAACTGAATACAATAATAGTGCTAATCAAGTCCATCTTTGGTTTGAAAAACAATGTGATTCAGATATAGACCGTTTCAGGGAAGAACACTAGCCAACTTAAACACATGACTCTGTAGCTAATACAAGCATTGACCCTCAAACACAGTTNATACCCCAAACAAGTAAATAACATAAATATTTTATCAATTTGGTTTAGAATATACCTTGGTAAGGTTTTTCATCTACAGGTACATTGTTGCTTTGGATTTCTAAAAAAACTGAATACAATAATAGTGCTAATCAAGTCCATCTTTGGTTTGAAAAACAATGTGATTCAGATATAGACCGTTTCAGGGAAGAACACTAGCCAACTTAAACACATGACTCTGTAGCTAATACAAGCATTGACCCTCAAACACAGTTAATTTGTCCTACTCACAAAGAAATAATAAATAAATAAAGTTTCTGATCACAAATAATTTAGATGCCACCTTCTGGCTCTCATGCATGACAAAAGCAACTTTGTTGCTGTTTTCAGGAGAGTACTTGACCACAATTTTACTGTCTTCATTGACTATGCGTGTTCAGCAAATCCTACAAGGAAGAAAAACCAAAGGAAATCTAAAACGCTGTTTAAAAAATAACAACAACAACACTTAGGAGCCTAAACGGAGGACAAAAATGTCAGTAGGTGTTTTCCCATTGATGCAACAATTATTTATAGTTTATGTAAGGGAAAAGTACAAATTTATTCGAGTCTCTTCAGTGCCTTCGAATACGAGCTGCGAGGAGCGACGTGAGGCGATTGTATTCACTGGATATGTAATATAGTAGTTTTATTTCAACATTAAAAGATGAGCGAAATTAACATACTACTTTGCGAACAAAATAGCAGGGTTAATCTAGGATATTACTGGAGCGAAACAGTTCTCAACACAAACTTGTCGGTCGATTGGAACTTTACCCACCGTGTGCTTACACTTGCTCGGCGCCAGCTCGGAACGTAGTTAGTTTCAGCCATTTTCAAATGAAATTTATGGCTGAAAAATACCAGCATTCTCTCTGTAACTATGCCTATGCCACAATTCCATCCTTAAAACATCTGTCAATCGTAGTTAAGAATAGAAACAAGAAGAAATCTTCATAACAAAGGCGTCCAAAAACAGTCGCCTAGTGTACTAAATATGGCTCTGGTAAGGTCAATTCTTGGGACGCAATTTTCTCAAAGACAAGGACAAATAACACAAAACAACAACAAGAAGTGCTTACCTTGAAGGTTCAAGTGTGGCATTGAAGGATCGCCATCGCCTTAAGACAACACAAGAAGGAAAAACACCCACCAAAAATTAAAGTACCACTAAAAAATCAGAAAAAGAACAACATGCAGGCAAAGAAACTATACATTTCGACTGGTTTGCGCCACATTTTCGCCATCGTTTCGTCACAAATCTCCACTATGATGGAACCATCCAACGCCATCTTGGAGCACGAACCAGCCAATTGGCGGTAAGAGATCAGCCCACGTGACATAAGTTTCCTATCCATGATTCTACCACCCAACATTTGAGTCGTGGTTCCCAAACAAAAACATCTGCCCCTCCCTCCTATTTACGTCTGCGTAGAGAATATATAATAGAAACAGTCAATATCTTAAGAAAATGAATGTTTAACACCAAAAAAAGAGAAGAGGAAAAGGAAAAGTAACAAAAGAAAGAAAGAAAAACAACAACAATAACAAAACAAAGCAAAACAAAAATACGAAATACCATTTATTTGTTTCGATGCATGATGGTCATGCAACAATCGGGTAAGTGAGGTGGCGCTTCCAGACTCTATTTTCGTTTCGCTTTAGTCGGAGAGACTGATATAAACCTTGTATGAAACGTCCCCCACTATATATATATATATGTAATATATATTTTCGTTCCACTTGGCAACAACAGTTTAAGAGCCAATCCAATCCAGGAGCACGGCCTAGTCAAGGGGGTTTTTAGCCGGTTCAATTTTAGCGTGATAACGTAAGAGAGAATTTATGCGCGCTGCTGAAAATGGGGTTGATTGCAGGCTACTTCTAGCATAACTGCTACCACGACTCTTATCACTACCACTACCATCACCCTCACCAATACTATTACTCGAAAAATACTAAAACCATTACTACCACCACCATCATTAACAGTGCAAGTCATATTACTAACGTAATATGACTTCTTAATGGCAATTTTATCAGTTGCTGCATAGAAGTACGCAAGGGTCATTCTACAAGTAATGAATTTCGATGACTTGAAAAAACAAATGCACGCATTATTTTATAACTCAAAAAAAAAAATTAACGAAACAATGAACAGATTGTAAAATACGAAATTTTCATTTCCTTAAATTTAAAAAATAAATTTTTCATTCTAAATTCTGGTAAAATGCCAAATTTTGTGTTTACTAAGGTATTAAAGTTTTATAACCGCAATTCGAAAAATTTATTCAACAAATTTCAGGGCAAAATAAAATGCTACTTACCCAAGCACATTGGAAACCTTTTGGACATTTACAAGTCTTGTTGTCTTGTGACATTAGGAATCCATTTGGACACTTACAATAGTAGCTTCCTTGAGTATTGACACATTCATATTAGCAGTCGCCTTTAAATTTCTGGTGGCATTCATTTACATCTGCGCGAGAAATCAAATTGGCACGGCATGATGCACTGCTCTGCAATAAGAAAGGTTTGTTCTTTCTTTGTAGAGAAGGAAAAATAAGAACCTCGAACTTATATACTACTATGTATATATATCTAAAATTTTCTCCCTTTCTGATTGGCATACATCCCATGGCTTGTATTGTTTTTAATAGCCAGCGAACGTTAAACTAAATTTGAAAGATCTTTGCTTGCATCTTATACACTAAACGTCAATAGTAAGATAGAAGACTAAAAAAGGAACAAAGTAGGCGCTGTGGGTCGGTTGTTTTAGGGGGAGTGCAGTATTGGGAAAATGGTGGGAGATTTCACACTATAAGCTTAAAGAAAATAGTGGGAAATACTGCGGCCTCACAACTAAAGCGAAAATGCTCAAAAATTTCTACTGGAAGGATGAGTCTATTGCAATATGAAGATTATCTGCCCTCGCAAGAGGAAAACTACGAGCGTCAGACAATTATTTTGAAGATGGGGAATTTAACATTCTATGTAGGCATGTCTTGGGTTTGTACACTTACAGTAGTTTAATAGATTGAATGAATAAAACACTAATTGAATTCGGCTTTCATTTCATATGAAGAATTATGACATGCAAACGATACTCAGTCTTACCAAATAAATGTCGAGCATTCTTTAGATAGTAATGATCAATTTCAGTGAGAATGTATGAGGGTTACTTAAGTTGTGCCTGGTGTCAAGTTACCACTTCCACTAACACTATCTTTAACATTACTACATATTTAAGTCAGGTAACAATCAGGTAAGTGTTGTTAATGTAATTGCCATCCTATGTATGCAACATTCAGCGGATATATCTTTAACAATCCCAATCCTTCCGTTGCTTACCAAGGCAGAGGTTTCTGCCGAACCATACTGGGAAAAATCCTGTTTTGCATTTGCAAGAAAAGCTCCCTTGAAGAAATTGTTATGGCAACAAACAATAGCGGAGTGGATTCAAACTATGTGCTTGTACAGGGCCGTAGCCAGGAAGAAACTACAACCGAGGCGAACACACGGTCCGTTGTACGAAATCAGCCGTATGAAATCTTCTAACATCAGTCTGATAAAAAAAATAAAAATCGACAGTATTTGGTAAAATTTTACCGAGGCGAGTGCCTCGGTTCGCCTCATACTGGCTACGGCGGTGTTGTACGTGAAAAGCGACGGGAAAGAGAAGAAGAGAAAGGCATAGAGTAAGAATTAACAGGCGCGCTAGCGAAGAGGATTCAAGTGGAAAATTTATGCAGCATCTGCGACTTGTTCACTGATAGCTGAAGCTGACAGAGTTTTGAGTCATCTTTTGATGTTTTTACCTGTCTTTTTGCACTGGATCTACAAAATGACATACAGCAGCTATCAACATTATTTTGTTATTCTTGGCTGGCTTGTTTACTGGGTTGTGGTTGAGAAATGCGCCGCACGACAAAAAGAAATCGGGAATCATCGTTTTCAAAAATAAGCTACTCTTAGTAAGCTTACTTCGCCTCGCTGGACCATGCGAAAAATCTTAAGCGATTCTGGCCTTACTTGATGGGTTTCCGTGCTGCATCTCGACCGGTAAGCTTGAATAATTTTATTGCATTTTATGTGTTTTCTTTTTTCATGTTTATGCCGTCATTTTACGCACATTTGTAAGGTTTGAATCAATTTATCTGACCTAGTAAAGAACTTAAAAAAGTCTTTAGACATTTTCTGACCGCGACTAGAAGAAAAAGTTCTGAAAAATAGTTAAGTTATCCGATTGTTTGTAAAAAGAAAACTTTGAGCGATATTCTTGCCTGGAGTTCATCTTGCAAAATAGCAAACACGGCGAAGGCGGCTTAAAACTTAAGGCTTAATTTAAATCTATTCGTGACTCAGCTTTACTCTCAAAAGAAGTCTTTGGGAATAAAAATTGTTGACCTTTAAATGTTTCTTCGTATTATATTTCTTTTATTGCTTGTTATTAGTCTCTCTTGCAATTTGCCGTTAATGTTTTCAGTCATTCATGAACATTACCTTGCAGGAGTACTCAAAGCGTCGCGCGTATTAAACGCTTGTTAAGTTTACACATCATTATAAAACCATTAAATAAAAAAAAGCACAATAAAGTCTTTATTATGTTGAAGTGTAACTCTATTAATGTTCATTCAAACACTCCACAGCTTGCAACTGGCTGGCCGTTATATAGGTGATTTTGGGAATTTTTTTAGCGGTTTCGCTAAAAGCCCACGCGTGCTTCGATCGTCCTTAATATTGAATGAGTGCAATTTATATTTCAAAACTGTGAACTACTGCATTCTGTCTGAGGTCTGTATGATAAAAACAGCGCCTCATAGTACTGTTTGACCTCAGACTGTCAGATGTGATGTATAAAAAGTATAAAAGGTTGGTTTACACGCCCCCAGATTTGTTAGCAAGATTTTGTAAAGCAAGCTTTTCAAACGGAAAAAATTCTGCCGGATTTGCTTTCCAAGTATTTGTTTTCCAGGCCTAATCTACTGTGATCAAGAGCCATTATGGACGTTAAATGTGATCGAAGATGATTGCTATTTTTTGGTTGTACATATAAAGGCCGTCAACTCGATGTAAGGTTTGGTGCACTCTTGAACTGTTAGCAAATTATTTTTCTCTCAAATCACTTAGCCTTAATCCCTCAAAACAAAAGTCACATGAATGTGCTCTAAAGTGAAATGATTTGTGGAATACAAGTTTATTGTTTGATTGAAATTACAAATTTATTAATGGGAGCTTCGCTTTTAGCCCTGGCTAAATCTATATATTAATATTGTGTCGACATGTGTTTCGTTAGAGATAATGCAGCTTACGTTATATGTGTGTTTGTTTATGGAATGTAAATGATTTCATTTCCTTGCTTACCAATGCAGCTCCTTCCACTTCTGTCGTACGACGGTATTTTGAACCCTGTTTCGCATTTACAGAAATAGCTTCCTGGGGTATTCACGCATTGCTGATGACAGCCACCATTGCCACGCTTGCACTCATTGATATCTGTAATAAGTCCAATGACGATTAACTTAAATAATCAGCTATCCAGAAACCGTATAATCTTAAGATACAGCTTTAACTTCAGCACTTACCCAAGCATTTGTACTTTTTATTCCTTTGAAATCCTCTCTCACATGCTGCATTGCAGTAAAAAAAAAAGATAGCAAAAAAGGATAACAAGCCATAATGTTTATTAAGCTAAGGTTTTTTATCATAACTTGATCAATTTGTTCAGTGATGGCTCTTGGTATTATACATGTATTTGCATAGGAAGCAACTTGAAATTCACTGTACTGAAATTCAGAAAATTTTGAGTTTCAAAATAATTGTCAGTCTCAGACGAAAGTAACCACAGCGCAAAGGAGGTGTGTTAATAAATTTAAAAGTTGTAAGAGACCTATCAATTAAAAAAAACTGCATTAAAGCCAGGAAGTGAAATTAGGATAATGATATATCCAGCTGTATTATTGAGAGAAGCGTAAATGAAGGTTCACAATAGGGGTTCTCAAATCCCGCTTTCCCGCCTTTTTTTCTTCTCCATCCCGCCATCCCGCCCTATTTTATGTCCGCATCCCGATCCCGTCCCATTTTTTAACGAGATTTTTTGCTTAATTATTGAAATAGACGTGATATAAGACCTACCTTCTAAACTTATTGTCAGTTTTGACGGTCATTTGTTCGTCCGCGCATTGGTACATGTTTACTTTCTATTTTTAAAAGTCCTGTATTTTTGGAGTTAGGTAGATTGATGTCTCACGATGATTCAACTGCTTTGCTGCTAGTTCCCGGCGATGAAGCCAATTCTGTCAGTTGTTTACGTAGAGTGTAGGACATGGAAAATGTATACAAACACACTGGTTGAAAAGACTGAGAAAATGGTCTTTTTTTATGAAAACATAAGCCTGCTATTGGATGAAATAGCACGACCAAATGCGAGCACCCTTCCAAGCAGGAAGTTTGCTTCTCTTAAGTGGCAATAATCAACTTTCGCAAGCTAGCGAGACCATTTAAGTCGCCAACCGTAGCACGGGGCACAAAGTCCACTGATATTCCAGGTTATAATAGATCTAATACAGGGATAATGAGGTCGTTGAAAACAATTAATAATGGCCATGGATAGCGGTTGGACTGCAAGCAGTCTCCTATTTTTCTTTGTAAAGTTACTGCAAGAGAAACCCAAGCACGCGAACCTCGATAAAGGTCTGGTCCTAATCCCTTATTGTAACATAACGTCATGGTTTGCAATCGCGCTGGCTGAGATAAGAACTAGACGCATTTTAAGAGAAAAGGCGGACTGCAAGAAGTCTAGATAGCAGTAAACTCAGGTCGACTCGCCTGACTGTTTCTTTTAAGACTTTCAAGGTCTTCACTTGCCTTAAAACAGGAGCTCTAAATTTTTCTTCCCGAAGAAATGCATTCCCACTGGCGCCTTTTTCGTAATACAGAGTCACACAGTTTATGATCCTTACCACATCGTCGTCATTGTGCACTTCCATCAGTTCTGGTGTGGCCATACCGTGATTAGACTTACTTAACAAACNTAAGAGAAAAGGCGGACTGCAAGAAGTCTAGATAGCAGTAAACTCAGGTCGACTCGCCTGACTGTTTCTTTTAAGACTTTCAAGGTCTTCACTTGCCTTAAAACAGGAGCTCTAAATTTTTCTTCCCGAAGAAATGCATTCCCACTGGCGCCTTTTTCGTAATACAGAGTCACACAGTTTATGATCCTTACCACATCGTCGTCATTGTGCACTTCCATCAGTTCTGGTGTGGCCATACCGTGATTAGACTTACTTAACAAACGCGCAGTCCAAAAGATCGTCCAAGTCCGACAGGTCCGTCCAGGCAAAAGCAGAAAAGGTCAAATCCGTCAACGGAAAATGAATCAGAGCAGACCAATGCACGTTACTTCTAACC
The DNA here is from genome assembly GCA_942486025.1 of Porites evermanni. Taxonomy (NCBI): domain Eukaryota; kingdom Metazoa; phylum Cnidaria; class Anthozoa; order Scleractinia; family Poritidae; genus Porites; species Porites evermanni. The sequence continues at coordinate 88,810 of CALNXI010000869.1, read as the reverse complement.
TCAGTGATTTGATTCCTCTTTCCGAGTGACAAAAACGACGAAAACAGTAAAACCGGAAAAGACGAACAATATACGAAAGTGAAAATGGGCAAAATTTGACAGGCTTCACTTCTTTGACACTCATAGCTTGACTACAAAGGCGGTATACATACTAAAGATCCATTTTTTTCAGTCGACGCTAATAAATTTTTAGTCAAGACAAAACTAAATTCCCGCATCCCGCTATTTTTCTCTTACGATTCCCGCATCCCATCCCCATAAAAATAGGAAATCCCGCTCCCGCTGGTTATTGAAATTCCGCTCCTGTTTTCAGCTCGCATCCCGAGTATCACCACAAAAAATAGCCAAATCCCGCATCCCGCCAAACCTGTTGTGGACCCTCGTAAATGATAGGAACAAGCAATGACTAAAAGGACAACCCCTTTAATAAGTAAGGTAAAACGTCTTGATTGCATTGCCTCTTATAACGATAGCCGAACGTTGGTGATACCCAAAGAATCTGTTGTGTTGTAGAATAACCCATAGATTGTTCCCTTCCTTTCGAACAGCTATCTGGTTCAAGAAAGTAAATATATATTCAGAATGTCATGCCAGGCCCCATCTTCAATTCGACATGGACGATTCAGATACTTTCGCGACTAGAGGACGAGGACGTGAAAAAATAGCACGTATTTTAATAGTCTTTGTTAGGTGGGTCTTTAAATCTTACTTCTTCTAAAAGCAACAGGAAGCTTAATTGCGCTATCGAAGATTCTCTAGAGAAAAACGAAAACGAGAGAAGGCCAGTGGTAACAGAATAGAAACGCAAGGATTACTTGGAAGTAAAGTCTTTCACAATTGCAAATATTTTTTTCAAAAGATGGATCTAATCCCCCTGAAACTTCATATTAAAACGTTGTACAATATTGCGCCCATGCCATGAGTTATCAAAAGGCTGAGAGAAAAAGCAATGGAGAAAAGGCAAGAAAAACTAACCCGAAAATGAAAAAATTCTGGTCCAGGGTGGATTAGAGTAATTCACAGTTTGTAACTCGGCTAATGTCTTATAATGGCTGGCATCGCTGTAAGGCGCAGTTTACCAAAACGCATTCCTTAATGACTCTGTAAACGTTAATCTAAATCGTCTGAAAACGGCGAAATAAGGGTGTTTTGAATGGTGTACAAGCAAACTTTTGCATCTATATATTCTATATTCGGTCTATTATTTCACAAGTGGTTTGTGTCTTTATTGTCTTTTGACATCGTTGGCTTCCTTGTTGTCTATTTCTGCTAATTTTAAAAGGAAGTGCCCTGATACTGACCTCACTTAAATAGTACCACTGCCAATCGTCTTCTCCTCGAATGATTTTAACTCCTGCCAAATTACCAACATTCCTAGCCCGCGTGTAGTATAATCGCGATCTTCAATAAAAATAAATAAATAAATAAATAATAAAATAAGATTAAAACAATAGTAGATGATTTCTTTCCAAAATTAAAATTACGTAGCATATTTTCAGCCGACAGTACGACTTTTCCAAAAATTCTCAAAGTTTTCGGTTGGACGTTACATTCAACCCAGTGAATTTGATTGCAAATTAAGTTTAATGGAACCTATAGGAGCCATTTCACTCACGCGGCTAGCAGCTATGGATGTTTCCATTAGAAACTGAAATGCTGCCAGAAAAGCTTCTACAGGGAATAAAATTGCATTTCATATGGTTTGAATCAGTTTTGGTTCCTTTCGAATATAACTGATTCCGATTATTTATATTTGGCAAATAGGGCAACATGGTGATCGATGAACCAACATATCAAGTGAACCCTTTTGCTTTTAATGGTAAAAAAGGAAAATTTTCCAGACGCTTTTTGCCATAACCATTACCCATTGGCCGTAAAAAAGCACAATATAAGCCATGAACTGTAAATGCAATGCCTCTACCCCACTGAGGTAAAACATCCATCTTTCTGCTAGGGATTGGTAGTCAAATTTGATATACGTTACACCTGGCATGCATAGTCACTCTTACCTTCCACCTCCCCCACGAGGTATTAGCCTTTCTTCACCTGTCTCACCATCTTCGCCTACAAACTTAATCGTTGCGTCATTTCTTAGGGGGTGAGAGTATCCAGACCTTCGCCTAAAGCCAGTGGTAATTTCCACCATGTAACCTGTAAAATCATACGTTTATAGTAAGATAGACAAGGACACATCGACGTCCAGCTAATGACTTGTAATTTTCCTTTTTTCCCAAGATTTTTTAAAAACATATATTGTGTTATCTAGAATTTAGTAGAACTGACAACATAAAAGAGCATGCGTTTTTACGAGTGTTTACGACGCGGAAAAATGAAAATGGCTGCTAAAGGCGAGATTCCTGGGAACAAAGAGAATAACTTTGAAAGAGGGAGACAATTTATAAAATGCACATACTAGTAGAGAGGAGAAGTCGTTACATCACGTTGCCATGGTAGCAAGATTTTGGATGACAACAAACCGAAAATTCACTTGAAAAGAGATTTCGCACCATTTCAAACCTCATCGATCTTATTCAATTTCATTTAATTTGTCAAAAATTGGCGAAATTTTTTGGGTTAAATCCGAAAGGACCGTATCTAAGTTTAGACAAAAAGAAAACGAAAATTTTTGTGTTGTATTTACCAACTCCATGAAGTGGGCGCGTGAAACTAGGAAGTTTCACGTGGCAGTCATGCAACGACGGCTAAAAAGTGTGATGCACGTGCAAAGTCGTCGTTTTGCTAACATAAACCTCCGGATTTTTTGCGTTATCGTTACCGTCGCCGTCGTCGTTGCTTAAGTTCCGTATTGTTGTGATCCAGACATTTTGATACCATGGTAACGTGACGTCACACTTCATTGTCTTCAGTTTCTTTTTGGGGCCACTTTAACTCCCGAGGGATACTGTTTATGCCAAATTTTGTAGGGACAATCAAAGAGTATTATGGTATATTATAGTATTTTCTGTAGTGGTCAATTGCAAACCCCTTGAATGAAAGGCAACGTGTTTTCAGTTACTTTTCGACTTTCCACGCTTGATTGATGAAACGTTCTCTGTCTTGTTTGGTGCTTACTTTTTCGATCCGTTTGATTATTGGCATGTCAAAGCAGAGAAGACTATTTATTCATTCTCTAGTTGAGAAAGCAACGTTGAAGCAGAACTGACACCAATCACGAAGAAAAATCAAATGATATTGATGAACTCTTTGTCGAACAGAAGGCTAAAGCTGAATACTCCGATTTCAGAAAAAAAAAAACGGACGTTGCATGGAAGTGAGTCTTAATAGCCCTCCAGGCATATTTAAACAACTAATATGGCGGAAGATCAAGTCTATCTTCCAGAGGACATTCCTGGCGCTAGCTTATTGAAGAAAAGAGAGAAAAATTGACCGTTGATCAACTAAAGTTTTGGTTAAAATGCCGCCGTATAAATCAAAATGGTGATAAGAAGGAACTGTTGGAAAGGTAGGTGTACATCATCCAGCTTCGCACGATGGATCAACCGTTTATGCTGTTTATTTTTAAGTTCAAGTTTACATAGTGCTAAGGACACACGTTTTCATGCAAAATTTGCTTTCTCAGGGTCAAGAGCCTGCAAGCAATGAAAATCTAAAAATATATGATCTTGGCCCAGAGAGGATATTGACTATATAAAGCAAAGTTAGCAAGACAGCCACTTAGGAAAAATGGGGAAACAACGAGAGATGCAGCAAACCACCTTAAGAACTTTGCCGACTATTGATTCAGCATTTGGTAAGGATTTTAACGTCCTTCCCACGCTTGTTCCGACTGTTACATAAGAACTCCTAAAGAACTCTTGAAAGAACACCAGGAAATCTGCCGACGCCGTTGCCGACTTTGCAAGTTCTAAGGGGCTCAGAATGCTCTCATTTGTTCACGACCTCCAAGTGTGTGCGAGTCCAAATTCTGAGGATGATGTTATTTAGTCACCTTGGAGCGCTGTGCAGGGCCTCCTATAGGATATCTGTGAAATACAAACTCAACATGGTAGTTCAGAGGAAAGGTAAACCCACAATTCTAGCTGTCGAGTGTTACAAAACATGCCCCGCCGGAAAAAGTGGTGGTTGCTGCCGCGTGATGGTGGTAATCTGGAAACTGAATGAAATATTCCAGAAACAAGAAAGTTCAGCCTACTGATAACTGTAGCTGTACCTCCAACCTAGAAAATTGGGAATATCAGGAAAGAGGACTGTACAACATAAACCAATCATGACAAAGAAACTTTTTAAACCCCACCATTCCTCAGACATCCGAGGAAGAAGGCTTCGAGGTATCTATCCCACGCTGTTCGACCATCAACATCGCGTAAGTTAAACCTAGAATCAATTGAAAGATTGAAACAAAATATACAAAAATTAAGTCCTGCTGTTCCACTTCCAAAAATGATCCCTGATGCGGATAGTGTAAAGTTACTTGACACAATAATTGGAGAAGTCGCGTATATTTCTGATACAAATCTGGTTGTTTGTGGTACATTAAAACTATACAGGCCATCTCTGAGCCTGGGGTAAGCTAACTCATATATGATATATTTATCAGATTTACTATAGGAGGGCCAGCAAAGCGCCTTAAGGTATATAACATCATCCTCGGAATTTGGACTCGCATACACTTGGAGGTCGTGAACAAAAATGAGAGCATTCTGTGCCCCTTAGAACTTCCAAAGTCGGCAACAGCATCAGCAGATTTTCTGGCGTACTTTCTACAGTTCTTTAGGCGTTCTAATGTATCAGTCGGAACGAACGTGGGAAGGACGGTAAAATCATCACCAAATACTGAATCAACGGTGGGAAAGTTCTTGAAGTGGTTTGCTGCATCTCTCGCGGTCTCCCCCTTTTTTTTCTCCATGTTAGTTATTTTAAATTTGCCGCGAGGGAGAAGCCTCACTTCCGTGTAACTTCCGGTTGTTTTTTCTGGAATCGGAGTATTGACTCAGTTGTTTTTTTCTTCAGAGAAAAATAATGTGTCCCCTGCCTCGTACCCAGACGTCTCTCCCCCGATGAAAATTTGCGCACAAAGGAAGGTGGGAAGGAGAAAATGGGCGAGACGTCGCTTCGGCTCTCACTATTCTCTTTCCCATAGTTCCTTGCGCTTCATCATCAGTCACACGCGAGCCCCCTGTGTGTTCGCACGCCTCTGTGTGAGAAACGCGGCACCTGAGGACGAGGCAAATGTGTCCCCTAAAAAATCTGGAATGTCCCCAGAAAATTGTTGACTGGGAGAGATTGTTCTCCTAAAGTGAAAGTCTGGATTAGACACTGCGGTCAAGAGTGGTTACTAAATGTCCAGTAACTCGACACCTGGCGCTAATCCTAATACCTTCAGTCCCACTAACATACACACAACTGCACCCGCAAATGTGGTTTTACGCTGGATGCCAAAACAAACCTGGATTCCACATTCCACAAGCAGATATTTCCTCGCTTCCGGAATCCGGATGATCTTATATGCGACGAGTGGGCGCTTGTTAAAAATGTTTATCCGGTAATGATGAACAAAGTAAATGTGACGACTAAGAAAGTTAAGACAATGTCGCAAAACCAGCCCAAATTGCTTCAAACAGACACAGAACACAAAATATAGCAAGCGCAAGATTTTTGGATTTTGTATGCTCAAAGATAAGCTAAGGCTATGTTTACACTATACTGGATAGTTTTTACGCCGCCACGAAAATCATACCGGATAGGGATTCTGTTCAAACACAAGAAAGGTTGTGGCGCCGCGATTTCTGTGACGGAGCGAAGCTGGGCCGCGCCGATTTCTTAAGTGAAGAGTCACATATTGGATTAATGTTCATACTATATCGGATAGCTACAATGAGGAACAAAAGTGTTGACACACTTCCGTAAAATGGCCCCTTTTTACATAGTGGATATACTTATCCCCTTTCCCTGTCTACCCCAACCCCTTCCCCCCAAAATCAATGTTGAATTTTGGACACTCAAGTCTTTTTTTTTAATTCAGACAACATTTATTCGGGGGTTGAGGGGATTTACGGCGTTTAAAAAGAATGGAATAATAAATGAATTAAATGTTTGTTAAAAGCACCCGTTTTAAACAAGTGTGTCAACTACTTTTGTCCCTGATTGTCTGAAATATGTATCTGTGTTTTCCGGCTAGATTTTTGACGCTGCTGAATTTTTGTGCGATGACGTTACCCTATAGGCCAAATTGTTTGTTTATAAACAACAATTTGTAAAGTTTCATCCTGATTTGTGGTATACGTAGAGTAAAGTGTACGAAGCGTATGCCATTACTTAATCTTGTACTCCGCGCGCGTTCCTGGTACCCTGTCGGGTCGATTCTTATGACATTTCAGGATACATTTTGTTGCTCTTCGGTGGACATTCTCCCTGTAAGGGGACCACAGGCTGCTGCTGTATTCAAGGCTGGGTCGAATTAGGGCACAATAAAGCATTTTTCTCATATTTGAATCACGCGTGTCCCTGCAGACTCGGTTAAGACGTCCTATAATCGTATTCGCTTTCACAACGGTTATAAGTTAGTAACGGTTATTTATGTCTAGACCAGGACATGTCATTGGACACAGTAATGCCGAAGTCAGTGATAGATGGTGCACATTCAAGCTGTTGTCCATCAACAGTGTAGGTCCTCTCACTTCCGCATGAAGTATTCTTTCTGGAGATATGTAACACTTAACATTTCCCCCCACTAAATTGCATTGACCAGTCCTGGCTCCATTTGTGTAGACAGTCTAGTTCTCTTTGGAGGAAGTAATAATTGTCAGTTTGGACAGAAGCTCGATTTGAATTTCTCTAAATCCTTGGGGGCTGTCGTCTTTTATGCTTTCTTCCTTTTTCTATTTATCTTGGCAAAGAGTATGAGGAGCTCGGTGTCCGTCCACGGATGATCAGACACGTTACGCCTTTGCGTTTTGGAATGAGCTCAATAACGGCAGCGTTAAACAGGTCACTTCAGATACCAGGCTGTTCTTTGACGTCGTGTAAGATAAAGGCTAACTCCCATGGCGTTTGTAATAACAGATCTTTGATCAACAGATCTTTTGATCAAAAGTGGGCGTGCCTGTGGATGTTCCATCGAAGTGAAGTCTTAATAAGCACGAGACAGGATTCAAACGATGCACTTGTTTTAAATTGTGTCATTTCAGGCGTAAAGTAAATAAACCACTCTGCTCTTAATCTGCTAGGGTCGCAGCGGTCGTGGTTCTATATATGTGTTTGCTGCAGGCAATGGAGGAATCCTTGTCAAAGATAGCTGTGCTTTCAATGGCTATGTCAACAGCATATATACTATTGCCATCACTGGGATTAACAAGGATGGGTCAATTCCTAGTTATGGATAGCGCTGTGCAGGAATCATGGCAGTAACTTACAGCAAAGACGTCTTTGACCGTGGCAGCAAAGTAGTATGTCCGAGACATGTAGTACAGTAAAACCCGTGTGTAAGAATCTAGTCGTTTAAGAACCTGCTGGCAGAAATATGCCATTTTAATACCCCAAAATATATATAAGAACATGTTTAGCCAAGAAAAATCAAGCAGGTCCTTATATGTTGGTTACACTAAAGTTATGATAAACATTTTATTCAAGGAGTTTGACTTTGAGATTGTAAATTGGTATTACAAGAAATTACTGTACCAAACTGCAATTAGAATAAAAGGTGTAATTGTAATTCCTACAACAAAAGCAGGTTTATATAAAGTACAGATTTTATAAATTGTCTTCAACCGCCGCCTGGTCAGCTCAGTTGGGAGAGCACCGGTCTGCAGAGCGGGAGGTCGCGGGTTTGAACCCTGGCCAGAACAACACTCAGGGTCTTTAAATAACTGAGGAGAAAGTGCTGCCTTTGTAATGACATCTGCATCTGCATCTTGGATAAGGACGGAAAACCGTAGGTCCCGTCTCACAGCACTTACACTTATCTGGTTCTTGTGGGACGTAAAAGAACCTACACAACTGTGCCAAAAGAGTAGGGGAAGTAGACCCCGGTGATGTGGTCAACCTTTACACATCAGTCACATCATGGGTTGGGTGGGCACAGTAAGCTCATAAATGGACTGAGGGCAGCTGCCGCCTTTGTATGCTGATGTCTGAGCGTACTCTTCACATGTTAATATATCTTGTAAAGAGGGCACGTCTGTCCTCATCCATGATTCCTTCGTTCCGTCCTGGACCTTGCACAAAAGAGGTTTCCATTTGCAATGTACAGTTGTGAATAAGGACCAAACTCAAGTATATTATTTTTCTGGTATTATTTTTCTACAGTTACATCTNGGTGTAATTGTAATTCCTACAACAAAAGCAGGTTTATAAAAGTACAGATTTTATAAATTGTCTTCAACCGCCTCCTGGTTAGCTCAGTTGGGAGAGCACCGGTCTGCAGAGCGGGAGGTCGCGGGTTTGAACCCCGGCCAGAACAACACTCAGGGTCTTTAAATAACTGAGGAGAAAGTGCTACCTTTGTAATGACATCTGCATCTGCATCTTGGATAAGGACGGAAAACTGTAGGTCCTCGTCTCACAGTACTTACACTTATCTGGTTCTTGTGGGACGTAAAAGAACCTACACAACTGTGCCAAAAGAGTAGGGGACGTAGACCCCGGTGATGTGGTCAACCTTTACACATCAGTCACATCATGGCTTAGGTGGGCACAGTAAGCTCATAAATGGACTGAGGGCAGCTGCCGCCTTTGTATGCTGATGTCTGAGCGTACTCTTCACATGTTAATATATCTTGTAAAGAGGGCACGTCTGTTGTTCTCTCATCCATGATTCCTTCGTTCCGTCCTGGACCTTGCACAAAAGAGGTTTCCATTTGCAATGTACAGTTGTGAATAAGGACCAAACTCAAGTATATTATTTTTCTGGTATTATTTTTCTACAGTTACATCTCCTTCATAGAACTGAAGAACCTAATTAAGAACATACTTTGGCTAAATTGCCAATGACTAGCCCAAAATACAAGAACGTTTTTTGCCAGACTCAAAATACTGCAGGTCCTTACACGTGGGTTTTTACTTGTTTTACTGCATTATCATAAAACGTATCAAAATGTATTACTTATCACAATTTATTTATTACACTCAGGTCACTGCTGATGCTAACATGGGTTGTACAAATTCATTTGGTGCTAGTTCTGCTGCGGCAGCCATGGCCTCAGGACTTATTGCCTTGATGCTGAGTGCAAAGTGAGTAGTGCTTTAAAAATTGCTGATTGGATTCTCTGCAATTTTATTAGGACCACGGAGATACCGAATATTTATACCCTATCCATATTGGCCCCACGTTGCATTTATATTTTATTTCAGCTCATAGGCCGTTATTTGAAAATTACATAATTATATTACAATTATTTATTGCTCTTCTATGTTTTTACGGGTTTAGATTGTCAGATGTTGTCTATAAATACAGCGTGATCAACAGCACCCTCTTCGCTCTCGCTTAGCCAGCTTAAACCAACATCTTTCGACTACCTACAAAATTCGTGAATATTATTAGAAATTACTGGATGAGGCTGAGTATGATAAAGAATTTTGCAGATTAAGGAAGATGTTATCAGGTAACACCCTCCTCGATCTGCATAACAGACCATTAATTTTTACAGTTGTACCCTAGCCTTCGAGTGAATGCGAGGCTGACGGTGACCATGTTTTGATACAAACCTCCTTTGCTTTGTTATGGAAATTGTCCTTGAAAAATACTGCTTAGCATATGAATATTTTGATTTTCATAATAAAGCAGGAAGGTTTGTCTCAAAACAAGGTCACCGTCGGCCTGGCTTCCTTCCATAACCGCTGTAAAGTGGCCTATAAAGTGTTTTCACTAATTTGACCAGCCGTTTCATTGTTTTGGAGCACCAATATGGCCGCCGTGACGTCTTGTGAAAACCCTCTATTCTTCATTTAAATGGAGCGTTTTCACATGACGTCACATGACTTGTTGTTGTTCCAAGACAATCCTGTGGGAATTGAACTTTTTTCTTATGCAAAGACTTTCTTTTGTTCCAATAGATTAGCATAGATGCTGGCCACGTGAGTGAAAACGCACTATACCAAATCCGAATCCAATAATTGTTTCATTATTCATTCGAAATATTTTCAACCTCAAAACATGCTTAACAAGAAAAGGTATCGTATGACAGAAACAAGTAATGAGGATAAAATCGATCGACGTTTCGGGTTCACTTTCAAGATAAAAATGTGTCAGGTAGATAAATTGCATATTTTCATATATGTTAATTTATCAAATTGATACTTTTTGGTCTTGAATATGGCGTCACTAAAAATGACCTCGAAACGTCGATCGATTTTATCCGAGATATTATTTACTTGTTTCTCTATTAGAAACATACTTGACTCTGAGTAAAAATTTCTTCTTCAAAACATTCGTAATAGTTTGGCTATTTCATTTTCGCTCAATATACAAGATATTCCGCGATTTTCTGCCGCTCTGTACTACCAAAACAGCTAAGCAATTGCGCCGCCTGTCCCTCTTTCTCTTGAAATCAGTACAATTGGCGTCAAAACTTCACAAATATCGAAAAAAATCTTCCAAATTTGGTCAATGCTTGCTGGTTTTGTAGATTTAGCGTGATAATTTAAGCCAATCAAAAACGGAGGAATATTTTGAATGAAAAGTGGTTAACAATTATTGAATGAGAAAGAATTATGCAGATCGAGTAATGGATGGGGAGCTGCATAAATTTTTAGACCAAGCGAAAGCTTAAATCAATAATTCTTAATTACTATTCATACAAAAAAAAAGTTCTTACAGGTATCCTTTCCTCCTCGCAGACTTTCTTACCAAACATTTGCCCTGTTTGTCAGAACGATTATTGCAGATACTCTTCAAAAAGTAGATGACATTCATCCAGCAATGTTTTTTGACGTAGTCTTGCCTTTCTCCTTTCAGTTTTAGTCATCCTCGGAGACCCAGGGGCAGTCAGTCGGGCCGGCAGAAAAGGCGCGACGAAAGTTCTCAAGCACAGGCGGAAAAGCCCCTGGGTACCGATTCTCACCGGACCATTTCCAAACGGTCAAGCGAATGCTGGCTGGCTGGCTGATTGGGCACAAAAAAAAAATGCTTTGTATTATTGTGCCGAATCGGCGAACAGCATCTCCAGAGTTCTTTTCGTGAATTCGTACACGAGTGCTTATCTCGCCACAGTTGCCCGGTTCGTTCACAAAGCTTTCCTAACCTGAAACGAAGGAACTACCGATGAGTCGTAAACCGTTTCGGATGCTATCAGCAGGAGCAAGAGCCATAATGGGTCTTGGCAGGAACAATTCAATTTGCACTGAGAAAATTCTGTTTCTGACGGATCACAACATATCGTAAATAATATCAAGTTTAAGATGTGGCGGTGACGAGAAAGTAAAAAAACAATAGCTTGACAAGGCAAAAAGACAACTTTGCACGTGCATAACGCTTTTTTGTACATTTCTTTGCAGTCACTGCACGACTACCACGTGAAAATGCCTAATTTCACGTTTTGTGAAGGACGTAAACAAGCAATGACAAAATTATATTTCTCTTTATGAAGTTGGATATGGTTGATAGAAATTTAGCTCCAGAAGAGTTCGCTTGCATTTGACAAAGCAAGCGAGTTGGAATAATCACGATAGAGACTTAAAAAATGTGAATTAACTTTTCATCCGTGGCTTTCAGCTGTCGCGACATCTTAAACTCCCTAATATGTCTAATATTCACGAAGGCGTGATCGATGCAAGCTTGAATACCTGTTGTAATCTCAAGCTTGTATTTTTGGAAAAGTGTCTTTAGTTTTCGGGTAGGAAGTATTTTGAAATGATTCCGGAGAGTTTTTATCAAACTGAAAGTTTCCTGACTGCGTGCATTTCTTTGGTGTATGAGCCCGACAAGCCGTAATCGAGTCAATAGCCGTCGTGTACGAATTCACGAAAAGAACTCAGGAGATGCTGTTCGCCGATTGGGCACAATAATACAAAGCATTTTTTGTGCCCAATCAGGAGCCAGCATTCGCTTGACCGTTTGGAAATGGTCCGGTGAGAGTCCGTACCCAGGGGCTTTTCCGCCTGTGCTTGAAAACTTTCGTCGCGCCTTTTCTCCCCGCCCGACTGACTGCCCCTGAGTCTCCGAGGATGAGTTTTAGTCTGAAATTCGGCTATTTCGTCTCCAGAAAGCCGTGTAGTCTTTTAATACAGTAAATCCCCGATAACTCGAACCCCTCGCTAACTCCAACTAAGTCCAACTTCCGTTGGATATCAACCCACTTTCCAGTCATTTTTACTCGGTTAACTCGAACACGCATAACTCGAATTCCCCGCTAACTCGAACTACATTTCCTTCCCTTGAACAAAAAGTCACTGAACATTTCCCCGATAACTCGTTTTCTGGTTCTTTCAAATCCACTCGAATGTCGTCCCATTAAAAAGCGACTAAAACTAACACGGATCAACACTAAAGCAATTTAATTTTAACTGGTGAAACGAACAAATCACGTTTTATCATAAATAAATGCCTTATCATTTGCACTGCACCGTAAACTGAAGTGCTGAAAATCATTAAGTATCAGTTATTAAATTGGAAAATTGAATTTTTCAATGGACCCCGAATACACTAGAATCTCGGCTAACTCGAACTGTTTTTCGTTTCCCTTCAGCGTTCAAGTTTCCGGGGTACTACCGTATATGTTTGCGTTCACTCATGCACAAACCTATTTTATGTCGGTGCAATAACCCATCGAGTCGGTTGGTTATTGTCTACATTTTCCAAATATCGTCAGTACCAGCTTGTTATGAAGAATTAAGCGGAGGATTGGAGCCAATCAAAAAAGGCAAAATACTCTGAGCGAATAATTATTACAGTTATTGAATGAGGCTGATACGGCCTCGGTGGATAGCACCTTCCTCGACCTCCATAATTCTTCAGATGATACGAAAGCCGAATTCAATAATTGTTTTATTATTCATTCAGAATAATTCCTAGTTAAAAAAACATGCTAAAACATGCTTATCTCCATCGATGTTAAGTTCGTCTTCGATAGTGCACGTTAAACGGCAAGTTTAGGAGATAAAGGGTTGTTCAGCTCCGCAAATATTCTCCAAATAGCAGACGTCGTCCTTCGAGTTGTCTTCTTGCAGTTCTGCTAGGTTTTTAGCCAATAGTTGGCCTATGTCTTCCTGGTAATACGAGTAAAACGTTCTGCCAGTTTGATATGGCTGCCAAAGTAACACAACCTCGTCCCCAGGTCTTCCGGGTTAACGGTTCAATAATCTCCAACTTTGCTGCACTTTTGACGTCATCAGTTCAATATGGCAAAATCCTTTCAAATTTGGTCAACAGTAGCTGGTTATGGTGAATTATGCGTATGATTTTAGCCAATCAGAAACGGAGAAATATTGTAAAAGAATAATTAGTAGTTATCCCACGAGCGCGCACGTTGGAAATGAGATGATAGACAGCCAATTAGGCGCGAAGCGTCGAGTTGGTTATAATCATGTCACAAGCGCGAGTGGAAAAATTAGTTTATTAAAAACGCCCACAAAATATCACTATCACTATATCAAAGACGGGGTAATGCAAGAAGCTCGTGTAAAGCTTTTTCTTGAAGTTGTTTGAAACCGGTCGCTGTATGTCTGTCTGTCTGTCTGTAAAAAGATTTATTGATAGATTGATTCGTTTATGTTAAAAGTGCTTCTTTTCTTTCCTTTTGTTAGCTCAGTCCTTTCCTGGTGAGACGTACAGCACATCATTGCGTGGACTGCAAGGCAAGATCCTGTTGCAATCAGTAAAAGCTCATGGACCGTTAATAAGGCTAATTTGAGTGGTTAGTTTATTCCTCCTGATCTTTATAACAGCGTGAATGTTTTTATATTAGTACTACAAAATGCATTTTCATCGAATTGCTACTGCTTCTGTTTTTGTTCAAAAATGCTTTATGACTTGTTTAATTTTTTTGAAAATACAAAAACGAATGTCGATTCAGTAAAATAAACGTATCTGTACGGTAATGAAACTGATAACAGCGGTGATGACAGCAGAAGGAGTATATAATTATAATATTAATATAATAATGACGATAATATATACATTAGCTTATATTCAACTAAAGACCATTTTAACTGTGCGTTATAATGTTTAACAAATAATGAAAACTTTAAGCTCTAGTTTTAATTCGAAATCCTAAACTTCCTTCCTAGAATTCTAGATAGAAATCAGTACAGTGGAATCCCTTTAATACGGTCACCAATGGGTCATAAAAATTTGGCCGTACTAACTGGGTGGCCCTATTACCCGGGACAGGGTCAAATTTAATGACTTACGCCGGGCGGAATAGCACATGCACCATACATCGCATTCGCACTTCTTGAACAACTGTTCACTTTAATGAACTACCGGAATGGAGATATCGCGTACTGTAATTGCAAAAACTACAGTCAACTCCCGATAACTCGAACCGTCAAGGGAAATGGAAAAAGGTTCAAAAATAGCCGGGAGTAAGGAAAGAGACAGTTTTTACTGAATAGTGAACATTTTAATCATATTTAATTGTAGAAACGTCAAGTGAAAATTAAAAGATACTTCCAGTTTATAAATCAGAACGTAACATAACAAAACCTTGCTTATACTAGAGCATGCATTTTACTGTTTTGAGAAGTTAGTTAGATTTGCGACAAACAACACAGCCTCCACTAGTAAACTATATACCTACAAGACATCAATGGGAAATTGAAAATTCAATGTTTCGACGCAAGTAGACTGTTTTTTCCCGACTTTTAAGGGTTCAAAACACGGTTCGAGTTATCGAGGGTAAAATTATATAGAAATGATCTGAGGGGAAACAAAAACTACGTCGAGTTAGCGGAAGGTTCGAGTTATCAAGGGTTCGAGTTACTGAGGGTAAAATTACAGTAAACGTATGACGGAAATCCAGGGGTTGGTTCGAATTAGCGAGGGTTTGAGTTATCGGGAGTCAACTGTACTTGAAACTTTTCTTTAGTACATAAAATTAAAAAAATCAGCTAGCAACAAATGGATTTTGAGTGTACTGTGGTCTAAAACAATACAAGAACATGCTCAGCTAGGTCAGTGAAATTGACATATCACAGGTATTTTAATTTTCTATATTTTAATGGCATGGCCGTATCAACGGGTTGAAATTAGAAGGGATTCCACCGTTTGGGATTTAAAAATGTGGACGTTGGTCGTATTAACTGGTTAACGCAAAAACGAGGGGTTCTTTTTTATAGGAAAATGTGTGACCGTTTTGCCAGGCCAAAAAATTTGCTGCACACTGTAATAACGAGGTGACCGTATTACCGAGGTGGTCGTAAGGCGGGGTTTCACTGTAATGACATTTTGAAACCCCCCTAAATATTAATCAATTATTATTAATGATTAATGAAAATAGGCTAGCAAACGCCTTCTGGAACAAATGTGTATGAAAAGAATCTGTAAAACGTACGGGTATTAGCCGACAATAGTATTTCTAATGTAAAGGGAAGATTATTCCATTATAATTTAGGGGCAGCCACAGAGAATGATCGGTTATCCAGCGTAGTAAAAGACTTTTATGTTGGAAAGTTTAGAATTATGCTGTTATTTGATCCTAAACAATAATACTTCCCTTTTTTCTTTCGTTACATTTGTTGTTGTATCTTTCCTCAGTTAATGATTATGTTGGATTTGGCTTTATGGATGCCACTAAGATGGTCGATGCAGCACTGAAGTGGACGACTGTTCCTGCAAATGTTAACTGCACCATTCCAGATCCCCGTGGAAATAGGTAGCGTACTTAGAACCTGACTCTTTTTCATGCTTCGTAATTATCCACTCCCCCTAGAAGTAGGTGCAATTACGATTATCATTTATGCCAGCATTTTGACCTATTTAAAATTGACCATAAAACAGTGTGGGTTCTTATTACAAACGTTTTGTCAATAACTTAGTGTATACTCGCCCATATTTATTGAGAGCTATTGCTCGTAAGAGTAGAATAATTGTACCTGCATAATATGTTTGTGTTTGGATCCTCAAGCTATATTGCGAATTTTTTTTATTATTATCATTTTAACCGCAGCGGGACTAGCTCAGTCGTTAGGGCGCTTGACTGTTGAGCGGGAGGAGGTTTGGATTCCCGGGGCCAAACCATTACCCATGATCAGGGTCAAAAGGTGGCTCGATACAGTTTTTCAGGTTCAATACCTCCCAAGTTTGAGCATAAACTACGTCACCATAAACAAAAATTTGGAACAACTGCCACCAGAGTTGTATTAGATAAAGATGAAAATTTGTTATGATCAGGGTTGCAATGACAAAAAATTGGTGATAGCATCATTTCGTTGCTAGGTCAACTCCGATATCGTTGCAACCCTGATCATAAATTTTCATCTTTTATTTAATGCAACTGTGGTGGCAATTTTTCCAAATCTTTGTTTATGGTGACATAGTTTCTGTTCAAACTTGGAAGGTATTGAACCTGAAAAACTGTATCGAGCCACCTTAAGACAACTTAGAAATGGAGGTACTGCCTTTGCCCTGCAAACGGCTAGACCTTCACGTGGCTCGGATGACCTCGTAAAGTGGCGGTCCCGTTCCCAGAAGGGGACATAAAAATAGTGTCCTCAATTAGTACCTTTGTGCTAAATACATAGGTGCATGTTTTTCACTGGCCCAGAAAGAGGTAAACTTATAGAACACTGTGCCGGAAGCGAATGTGCAAGCCGATTTCTACCTTGTGTTCAGTGATCAAACGTTTAATATGCTGTATTGTAAACCAAACAGACTGATTGATTTTCCATTTTCTGTCTGAACATAAATGCATGTGCACCTTTTGAGGTCTACAAAAACTGCAGAATGCACAAGTCAAAGAGACACAGCCTTGAGCATTAATTTTTTACGGGTACTAATCTTTCTCTTGAAATTCATATATTCACCTTCATATCTTAGTCTTCTACGGGTACGTATATTATACGAACTCACAAAGTGACCAGCTCCCATTTAGTTTAGTTTCATACCTTAGTCGCAACTGAGATTATCACAGAGGTCATTGAATCGGATTCCGTTCTTAAGCCTGAACTTTTTTTCAAGTTTCTTTTTCGCAACCGCTTAAGTTTCGTACTTAACTGTGATGATCTTTTTCCCTTCTTTCTTTTCATTTATTCTTTCTGCTAAATCTTTCTTTCGCAATTTTAATGTATCAAATTCTGATACATTTACTTTCAGAATTATTAGCATCGTCATAATTTTATCTTTAATTTACCCTTCTTTTCTCTTTCTTTCTTCCTCTATTTATTCGCCTTTCAGTCCGATAATGTTTAACGAATCTTTTGAAGACACCATCGATCTATCATGGACCTTGTCATTTACGAAACCGCTCTTTTAGTTGATGAACCTTGTACAACTCCAGATACATTTAAACTGAATATGTGCCGCACCCCTGGACAATTATTTTGAGTGTTCACCTCAAGGGACGGTTTCCAGTCTCACGCATTATAGGACCACCGACAGTCACTTTAAAAACACGGACTTTGATTTTGTCTTTATGACGTTGCACCACTGGGGGGAAACTGCGGTAGGAAAATGGAAATTAACGCTGGAAAACTCGCGACCACATCGTAATAGTACAGGTTGGTTATTAATTTGTAACAATCAACAATTATTGAATTCGGCTTTCGTTTGATGTGAAGAATCCACTGAGGCCGATAACAGCCTCCAAGATCTGCATAATTCTTCACATCACACGAAAGCCGAATTCAAAAATTGTGTAGTATTATTCATTCAAAATATTTCTCCCTTTCTGATTGGCTAAAATCCCACGCACAATTCAACACAACCAGGTACTGACGACCAAATTTTGAAAAATTTCGTGACATGTGAGAAATGACGTCTTTTTGCAGCACAATTGTCAGGAAAATTGAAC
This sequence comes from Porites evermanni, assembly GCA_942486025.1. Lineage (NCBI taxonomy): Eukaryota > Metazoa > Cnidaria > Anthozoa > Scleractinia > Poritidae > Porites > Porites evermanni. The sequence continues at coordinate 70,907 of CALNXI010000869.1, read as the reverse complement.
AGTTAACCGAGAAGACCTGGGGACGCGGTTGAATTGTTTTTGTAGTGAGAACAAAATGGTGGAACATTTCACTCGTTTCACGAGGAAGAAATAGGCGAACTATTGGCTAGAAAACAGCAAGAAGACAACTCGACGGACGACATCTGCTATTTGAAAAATATTTGCAGTACTGAACAACCCTTTATCTACTAAACTTACTGATAAATAGGCATTTGAAGATGAACTTAACATCGATGGAGGTATGTTTTAGCTTGTTTTTGAACTGGGAATGATTTTGAATGAATGATAAAACTCTCGGAGGGTGTTATCCGTCACGGCCTAATCGGCCTCGACGGATAACACCCTCCCCGATCTCCATAATTCTTCAGATGATACTCAGCCTCATTCAAAACACTCACGCACGTTCTAAAATAGTATCGCGCGATGTTTCAAGAGAAGAAGAAGAAGAGCCATTTTTATGAAATGCTAATAAACCGTTATTATTATTATAATTGTTAAAAAATTAAGTTAATAATTAAGTTCAATGTAACAAAATTACCTCCTCGTACTTTTTCTTCAAACCTTTGGCCTATTTATCGGCACAGTTTCAGCTAGGTTAAAAAAACAAAAAGTAGATAAAATCCATCAAGCAAAATGTTTTGCGTATTCTTGCCACCACCACTTCGCTGGTTGATTCAATTATTCACCGAAGTGGAATTGAATAATTGTGAATGAAAAATAACAGTGTCATCTATTTCTGTATGTCTAAACATTTTCAACCTCTTTTCGTTTCATGTTAAGGAACGCTTTTCGACTGGACGCTGTATTTACATGGTACAAAGGAGGATCCGCTAGCTCAAAATCCTCATGTTCCTGTTCCAGTCTTTCCACAACCAACAGCCCAACCTCCAACAGACTTGACACCAAAGTCTACAAGTAAGACTCTTTAGGGCATTCTGGTCTAGCATTATGTCCAACTCTGTTGTTTATATAATAGAAACTCGTTAATATAAACCATATAACTGGGAACAGGAGACTCTAAGGACGTGTTGTTATTGAATCCCGACGAACTGAGGGTGAATTACGAAGTCCGTTTTTGAACCGTTGTTGAAAAGTTGCTCTTTCGAACTCCTTGACCTTGCGAGAGAATTTTCCTTCTAATGCAATTTTTTTCAGTTTGGTTTAATTCTATTGGGAGGTTTACATGAAATTCGGAAGGCCATCATAAGCTTCCTTAAACTTCACCTGAATTGGCAATTCCTTATTCCATATCTGTTTTCCTCGTAAATATTTGAAAGATAACAAGAGATAGAGCCTCAAAGAGCTGGCGAAAAATCCGAACAACTCGATTTACTCAGTGAACCAGTTTGACAAGCTTTCATTTCTGACCGATCAACAACAACGATGCATCACTGAAACGCGCTAAAACTGAACTTGCACATGAGCCACGTTAGTTTGCATCGTGCTCGTTATCTTGAACATGCACACTTCATTCTATTTACTCATCGAAATTGAATAATTGGATAATTATTCTCTTATTGAAGCCGGTTTAGTCCGTAGTATCGTCCGATATCACTCGACTCTCCTGAATAGCTCCCCCTACTGGCTCGCCGAGAATGAATACAGTGCGGCTAAAGATCCCACCATGATACTGCAAATTTAACCGTGCAATAAGAGATTTTGATTTTGAGAATTACGCTCCTGTGTATTCTTCCTGTATACTAATTTGCACTAAAGGAAAAAAGCAACAACAACAAAAACAAAAATAACTTCATGAATAACCTGGTTCAAAGCAAGAATTTGACATTCTTGTGCTAGTTGCACACACGTACTGTGAATCCAGATCATTCGGTTGCTAATTTTTTCTGCTGAAGCATCTCAAGGTTAATATTTTTCGCCTTTAGTAGTATTCGGTATACGCCTCCGTCCGCGACAAGGTTGTCTTGACGGCGAATTTGTATTTAATTTCAAAGACGACAAGCGTAAGTTGGCTGACAATTCGTAGTTTTAATGCACTTGTCACGCACCATTAAACCGAGCTCGTGTCTCCGATGTTACTATTACCCCTTGGACAGAAGAATTGCAATTACAATTGGCCATCACTGCCTCATTTCAAAGTAAAATTTATTTCGAATTGACGATTTTCGAGTTGCCTCAAGCCTCTGTTTCAAAGCGAGGCGAAGTGCGAAGCCATTCATATGAAAATTATTTTTCATTCTCATGCATTTGAAACTCGTTTTCAGTAACAAATGTTTTGCACTCAGCCTCGTTTTGAAAGAGAGAGTTTTTGGAACTCGGAAATGGCCCTTTCGCAGTTGCAATCAAGCGAACAGCGCTAATTAACAGAGAAAACAAAAAATAATAACAATAGAACCATTTTGAATTATGGTACTTTGGCAACTCTAAACGTTAATAGCTACGGCAACACACTGATTTGGTACGCCGCGTCTTTGGTAGTTAATAATTTATTTGTTGGTATTGGTTATTTCTTTATTTATTTGCCCTGGACAGTGGCATTTTTTGCCTTTGGTTTTTATTTTTTATTTTTTACAATTAGGTCCTCTACTTATCTCTTTTGAGGAGGTATTGCTCTTTTACATCTTGAACCCTAAACCACAACATATGGCGTACTCTCGTTTACTCACTCAGCTGAAAAATATTGGAACTGCCTCACCGATAATTTAAGGGCAATTGGCGATTTTAGAGAATTTAGGCAGCACTATCATGACACAATTTTGAGACTCAGGGGCACTCCGCAGCTTTTCTACTTATTTACTTCAACTTCAACTTTTTAGATTTATCTATATATCTACTCGTTAATTGTTTTTACTGAAAAAACGCTTTTAACTGACTGGCCTGCATATAAAAATTGCTAAGTTACGAATCAATGGGTTATGTTTCTGGTTATAATTAAATAATCTTTCTGTTAGTGTTTGTTCCTCCTTCCTACTTTTCCTTAGCCTGCGAACCGCAGACGTGTTTCCGGTCGTCGCTTCTCTCCCTCCGAAAAAATAACGTCTGCGAACCCGAGCGCCAAAACGATTTCTGTGATGTAAAACGTTTTGTTTTCATGTTGGCTAATCAGATCAACGGATAGAATGCAGCTCGAGTGACTCCTCGGGACCTCGCTATTGGATTTTGGCGAGAGTTACGAAATACGCTTTGAATTTCACGACTATAAGGGAGTGTTTACATGATACCGGGGCGACTTTTGCTTCGGCGCGAGTTCACTCCGCTTCCCTCTCATGGCTCTATATTTGTTTACATGATACCACCACAAAATATCATGCCTGGGCGAATCACCCGGGGGTGAGTTCACCGCGTTTGTTGTACCGGGGCGAGAATTTCACTCCGGTACGAAATCTCACAGCGGTATCATGTAAACGTCAAATGACCAACCGTTTCGGTGTGAAATCGGTTTGCGAGTAGACTGGAACGGCTAGCGCATGCGTAATATTTGTTATTTTAAATCACACGCGCATTTTATCAACATAAAGTGTACCTTCAAACAACGAGATACAAAATGACGCAGTCATCATGTGAAAGCGATACGAAATCAAAACGTCATCCCTGTATAAAACTCGTGCCGGTGCGGGTTTTCTCATGTTAACACCTCCTAACAAGGTTTCCTGCGACGTTGAATGCTGACTTCCTTGTGAAGCAACGGCTTCTTAAGCTATGTATGTGACGTGGGCCCAATCGCTACAGCGAAAGGAAAATAATATAGCTCAATGACATCGCGCTCATACCCGCGATTTATTTCAATTTAACCAGCGCTAACAAAGGGTGGCGAATCGATTGGACAGAAACATCTCGACTGATTCAGAAATCTCTGACAATCGCTCGTTAATAATTCAAAATCCTACAAGTATGGCCACAAAACAATGATCCGAAATATTATAAACCCTGGGCCGGACCCAGCGTGAAATAAGTATTTACAGAAGTAAATTGATGATAGTCAAGATGACATTTCAGCTACGACGCTTCGACTCATCTTATAAAAAACCATGGAAATTAAAACCTTTAAAAGAACATGTATAAAAAGAAGTATAAGAACAAATATACGTATCGCATAGGAAATCAATTACCACATGTCCTAGCTTTCAAAGATAAAGGATACTAAAATTATCCAAGCGGCACACGATAAACTACTGAAGAGTTCTCCAATGCATACTTTTCTGCGAGGAACCAGATAAAACAGAAGCAATAAGCAGCATGATGCGTCTACTTTCATTAGGACATTCATCGTTTCGAATATGATCAAAACAACAAGGTGTGGTAAATCATTGACTCCGTAGGCAAATAGTTTTCTAATAATCTTTCTTCAATATGAATCCTCTTGGTGCTTAGTTCATCAATCAGTACCACAGTCAAGGAAAATTAACTTTCTTAAACGCGTCGTTCTGAGAAAAATGGGCGGCTGCGCACAGGCTACGTCGCCCTTTTCAATTGCGAATTGTAAACATATCCACCGCGCACGATGAACACTCTTCAGAGCGCTCAATCAAGGAACTAAATTCTCGATTTGACACTAACCGATTCTTCCGAAATGGTCACGGAAATCGTTCTGCCGCTCGGGTTATCAGACGTTATTTTTCGGAGGGAGAGAAGCGACGACCGGAAGTACGTCTGCGGTTCGCAGGCTAACTTTTCCTACGTTTTCCTTATATATCACTTGATTGTCTTTCGTTTCCGTTTTTGTTTTTTGTCGTTGTTTGTTTTTGGTGGAGGGGTGTGGGAGTTACTTTTGTGCGGACTTCTTTTTATACTGGCTAAATAGCTAAAATGAGTATTTTCTCATAAAGGCTTCCCTTCGACCACAAGGGAGATATAAATCATTTTTCTGTCATTGCTAAACTCTGCTAGTAAAATGTATTACACATCTCGCTAAGAAAATCCAAAGCAGGGCAACAGTTGAAATGGTAACTTCTCACAAATCAGTCGATAATTTTCTTTTGTTGTTATATTTTTGGGGTATAAGGAATTTCTTCGGTCCGGACTGTGCCTGTCACTGAAGTATGTTCGACTAAAGTTGTCCCTTCTACAACGGGAGTACCAACTAGAAAGTCAGGTGAGATTTCACTTTTTTTAACCGCGGCAGTGTTGGCTCAATCGGTAGAGCGTGTGACTGCAGAGCGGGAGGTCGCGGGTTCGATTCCCGGGGCCGGACCAATACTCAGGGTCTTAAAATAACTGAGAAATGAAGGTGCTGCCTTTGCACTGCAAGCGGCTAGACCTTCGCGTGGCTCCGACGACCACGTAAAATGGCGGTCCCTTCTCCAGTAGGAGATGTAAAAATAGTGTCCCAATTAGTACTTACGTGCTAAATACATTGACTCTCAAATATAGTGCAATTTTTTTATTATTTTTTTTAAAATCACGTACACTGTCGTGCTTTGTGATTTACGCCCCGCAAATTAGTAAATCGCATCCAAAGCTTAAGACACTCTGCGACTCAAAAGAGTAGTCTCATTTTCATTCGCAAGTATAGTTCCTGTAAAAGTTTGATTTAAAATGACTAAACGACTTCTATTAAATGAGATGGTCAAGACTCAAAACGGGCGAGATAAAGTCATCCCCCTCCTGCCAAAAACAAATCTTGTCTCGGTGAACATCATTTGGCTTTAGGAACTAAATGAAGACTGAAACCGCGGCAGAACTACGTTTTTACGTCACGGAAATCGTTCTGCCGCTCGGGTTACCAGACGTTATTTTTCGGAGGGAGAGAAGCGACGACCGGAAGTACGTCTGCGGTTCGCAGGCTAACTTTTCCTACGTTTTTGATTTTCTTTCGTTTCCGTTTTTGATTTTTGTTGTTGTTTGTTTTTGGTGGAGGGGTGTGGGAGTTACTTTTGTGCGGACTTCTTTTTATACTGGCTAAATAGCTAAAATGAGTATTTTCTCATAAAGGCTTCCCTTCGACCACAAGGGAGATATCAGCTACAAAGTCGGGTGAGATGTAAACCTTTCTGCATACTTAATCGCATTTGCCATCATGTTTTTTTTTTTTTCTAAAAACAGGCCAAATCATTTTTCTGTCATTGCTCAAACTCTGTTAGTAAAATGTATTACACATCTCGCCAAGAAAATCCAAAGCAGGGCAACAGTTGAAATCCTTACTCAAAACATATCTTAATAATAAGATCGGGCGCGTTTAATTCTCAGCGTTTCAGGATTCTGTTTGTAATACGCCTTTGATAATTGCCTGTTAAATGGCCACCAGCGTTTGAGATTTCCGTCACTATCCCATACCTACAGCGGGTCCACGTTTACACTTTCTTTTTTCTCTGGTTTAATCATCTTTCATCTCTGTCCCATATTGCATACCTGCCCAGAAATGGTAACTTCTCACAAGTCAGTCGATAATTTTCTTTTGTTGTTATATTTTTGGGGTATAAGGAATTTCTTCGGTCCGGACTGTGCCTGTCACTGAAGTATCTTCTACTAAAGTTGTCCCTTCTACAACGGGAGTACCAACTAGAAAGTCAGGTGAGATTTCACTTTTTTTAACCGCGGCAGTGTTGGCTCAGTCGGTAGAGCGTGTGACTGCAGAGCGGGAGGTCGCGGGTTCGATTCCCGGGGCCGGACCAATACTCAGGGTCTTAAAATAACTGAGAAATGAAGGTGCTACCTTTGCACTGCAAGCGGCTAGACCTTCGCGAGGCTCCAATGACCACGTAAAATGGCGGTCCCTTCTCCAGTAGGAGACGTAAAAATAGTGTCCCCAATTAGTACTTACGTGCTAAATACATTGACACTCAAATATAGTGCAATTTTTTATTTAATATTTTTTTAAAATCACGTACACTGTCGTGTTTTGTGATTTACGCCCCGCAAATTAGTAGATCGCATCCAAAGCTTAAGACACTCTGCGACTCAAAAGAGGAGTCTCATTTTCATTCGCAAGTATGGTTCCTGTAAAAGTTTGATTTAAAATGACTAAACGACTTCTATTAACTGAGATGGTCAAGACTCAAAACGGCGAGATAAAGTCATCCCCTTCCTGCCAAAAACAAATGTTGTCTCGGTGAACATCATTTAGCTTTAGGAACTAAATGAAGACTTAAACCACGGCAGAACTACGGCACCTGTTTAGACCTGAAGTATCAAGGAAAGAGTAAAATTTTGTTAGTCACGGCTTCGAAAAACAAAGCAAGGACATCACTGGTTGTTATTCTTGTTCCGTCGATTCTATCCTAAGGCTGGCTTGACTTATTTATTACATTCTGCCGTCAATATGCAGTGGCTTTCCCTCATAGAGTAGTGTAGGCTGCGGTTCATAGAATCATGTTAAGACCAACCGTTAGTTCGCTGGAACTATTTTCTGTTCGCTTCTTTTTTTTATTACATGCTAACCATGAGGGAAACTGAATCTTCACTATTTACCTCCAATGATATCCCTCCAAAAAAATAACATTGTGTAACAGTCATCGTTGTTTTTTTGTTTGTTTTTGTTTTTTGTTGTTGTTGTTTTTCTCTCTTACTAAGGCCGTGTCCACAATAGTCTTTTGAATTTTGTTATTGAATACAAATATATATTTTGCGCGTCCGATTTCCGTCTACATGAGAACGATTTTTTTTAGTTAAGAAACTTATCCACGTTGGCTCGGGAGACCCTTCACATCGTTTACTAGTTAAGTTTGTATGAGTGCGCGAACTCGTGAAAAGGTGCTAATACAACAGCCGCGTCTGTTGTTCTTCTAAGCGTGAATGTATTTTATAAATTATAAAGCTGAGTTTACAAAGTAGTGCGTGGTTTTATCCTCCTCAAGAAACTCATCTCTTTTATTATTATTGTTTTTTACATTTCGCGTCCGCTCGAGAAAAACAGCGAGCGAAGCAAGGGCTTGTTGCATCGTTGAGTGTTAACAGTTATTTAAGTGAGTGTTAATAAATATTGCCGCCTGGACGGTGTGTAATATATCAAACATAAGAGACAGTGATTCATTACAAAATCGAATACCGACAAGACAGTTGAGGTGTGTGATATTTTGATAAATTGCAGTATCGAATGTTTGATATTACATCTCAAACAAAATGATCCTAGAAGGGGAATTTAAGGATGCAAAATGAATAGTTTTTCATCTGATTTCCAGGCACTCAAGATACATTTATTTATTTTGTATTTACTTTTATTATGAATTATTAATGACTTTGAAAACAAAATTTGACGAAAGTTATTTTTAGTGACTTGGGAGGATACGGTTCTTGTTTCATTTGGCGCCGTGCGTTGTTGACTTTAACCTTTAGTAAGTTCGTAACAAATTTGAGAACTGGAGGAAAGGTTATTGACTATCGCCAGAAACTCATAAGGGGTTGAAACGTAAAACTCGCGTTCAATGCTCGTGAATATTCACTTTTACCATATTTGGAAACCTTAGTGACAGATATCCATTTTAAACAAATGGCTGCCGCGCGATCACCATGCAGATGTTTTAAGACAAGAGTTCTGCATTTCAAGGTTAAAAATACACCGTTAAAAGACAAAAAATGGAAAGAGAAGGTTCAAAAGAATGCTCAGCTTTCATTTTGTGGAGGAAGGGAAGCTTTTCATCAAGAAATCATCCTTCGAGGAATTCAACCTTGTTTTCTTCTCGACGGAGCGCATGGTCTGTTTTGAAATGCAACCAAGGTAGTGAAGTTTTTGCTGAATTTTCAGGTACACTTTGCACTCTATGGCCAAGATAATTACGTTTTTGAAAGGGAATTTACGTGTTTTTAAATGTTTCATAGACGTTTTATAAATTTTTTTCTTCGGCGCTAAAGAAAAATTACAAAATGTGCCCTGATTTGAAATGGATTTTGTGTTGAATTTTGCCATGTGCTCAGCCGATTTCACTTGCGTGAACGGATCCACGATCCAGATAGTGTTTTCCGAATTGCTTTTTGGATTTTGAATAAAATTTCCATAAACGGCTTCTCTTGCTATTGTTTTGAGTTTGTTCATACATAAAATTAGCTCAAAACACGATCGTGACTACAACATCCAAGCTGAATTTAAGCTTAAATGCTTCTCACATTCATCACTTTTTGCGGAGATGTCAGGTTCAGGTTTTGGACACTTTTTGATACGCAGCTAGTGAATTTTATTTGAAAATATTTTTTACTGTTTATTCTAGACTTTTAATATACGAATTTTAAAAGCCTATTTGCAGAAAAAGTTTACCGTGCAGAGGGTTAACGAGGCATCGTTTTTTGAGGTGACAACTTTAAGAAGTTGCGAGGACGTCAATGGGTTTCATAATGTTATGTTTGGCCCGAGTGGTAAGGCAATAATATCATGCTCAGTGTTTCGGTAAGATTCCTGGTTTCAACCTTTGAAAACTTTCTCGGCTTTCGGCAGTTTTTCCCCCGTTTGTCGGCCATTTTTTTCAAGCGGGCGCGGGAACCTGAAGTAAAATTACGTCACGTTGCTTACGAAGTTTGATTGGTCAGTTATCTCTTCTTCTCATTCCAAATATGGTACTTTCGAAAATGAATAATCGCCAGCATCGGACAAAGCAAACATATGAGAGTTACACGTTTCAACCCCTTATGAGTTTCTGCTATCGCATAAATAGTCTCATTATTAGAGACCTAATTGTGTTTCCACCATGGTGTAAGAAACAATAGATATTCATATCATGGTACAAATGATAATGCAACTGTGTTTTACGATCTTGTTTCCTTTCAGATACTGCATTGATAGTTGGAGTTGTCTGCGCATGCGTGGTATTGGCGCTCGTTACTTCCTGTATAGTGTATATGAAGTGTTGGAGGAAGAGGTGATTATCATTGAGTTAATTACTAAAAAATCTAATTTTGGTGTTAGTACCTTTTTTAGCCTGGACTGCTTACACTGCGTGAAATATGCATCAAAAATGGATATTCATATACGCGTCAGTAGGAAAAAATTGGCTATAAATGGCTATTTTTTTCTCTTTACCTTGTCTTGCGCTTTACGATCGACTGTTATCTTACTCGGTTAGGTAACGCCTGTTATGTAGGCTATACCACTTTCTTGAGCAGATTATACAGGCAATTGGAGACAGCGTTTAAATTCTGGCGAATAGGATTTAGAACTTTTTGGCTTCTTAGACCTTGCCATTGGAGGTACCACAGTACGTCATCCAGGGTGTACAAGGGCTGAAAATTCAGTAAACCACGACCCATTGGCGGTTGCCAGCAGTCGCTCTTTGGAATCATTGCCCTTCGGCTGACAAGCGTTACTTTCTTGCCTTAACGCACTGGTAATACGATTCCCCGACGCTTTCTGTGCGAACAAATTCAGTTCGTAGAGAATACTTTATGAGAATCAAGGCCATAAAGGGCTCGTCTACACCCTGTATAAATTAATCCGGCCGGGTCACGAAGGTTTGCCATCCAGAAAATTTATTGCTTCCTTCCAAGACATAACCAGTGCCTGTCATAGGAAATACTTAAAGTACTTTTAGCAAATACTTAAATGTTCTCACTTCAGAATTATACCCAGAAGAAATGAATTTACAGCGAAATTCGTTGTATTACGCTGCGCGTATTCAGGCAAACATCGAAGAGATTTTGGGTTTTTCTGTTCCGTCAATGATTTGAGTGAAGGCGGGGTTAATACAAATCACAATGTAACGTGCTCACCCAGCTTGGCTGAGGGTGACACTAGACTGCTCAAGAATAGCGAAGGTGATGGCGATGGTGAGTGGATAAGGAGGCAGACGTTGCTTTATTCTTGCAAGTGACAAGAATAAGAAAGATCAGAAAAATCTGCGAAGCAGACTTTCAAAACTAGTCGATTATTACCCGATACAGGTCGATCACAAATCAACGAACCTTGAAAAACGAAACAAACGAAACGGATTGAAATCCACCAATCACGAATCACAAACCAGGACCTTTTGAACTCGTGCAAGTACACATGTGTTTCCTAAGAGGCCCTCTTAGATGATTGACGGAACAGAAAACCCCAAAATTCTTTCAAATTTTGCAAAACGCACAGCGCGATACAACGCTGTAAAGAATGCTTACTCTGTAAAACAGTGCTTTATGCAAACTAGCACCTGTCAAAATCTCTCATTCCCATTTCAAAGGATTATTGTTGTCCTAACGTGTACGTTAGGAAGATTGATC
>CALNXI010000869.1:46316-58655 GCA_942486025.1 Porites evermanni | reverse complement strand
TAATACCGCACGTCGTGAACAGCGTCCCCACCCATATTTTGTCGCCCTATAATTAATTATTTTACTTTGCTTTAAGTCGCAGTTTTCAGAGTCTGAGAACAGCAGACGAAGAAAGCTTAGAACTTAAGGGATGAAATCCTCTTCACCTGGTTATTTCAAGTAGCTTGCATCTGCTAATCTAGGTATGGCATAAAGACAATAAAAAATAATGCGGTGCGAAAAAATAAAGTAAAATGGTCTATTGAGTAAAGATACTTAACGGGAGACATAGTCCTCAACAAGGTAAATCCAGGTTAGGTTTACGTTAAAAAGTTCATTCAGCAGTTTGTGAAAAGTTTTAGTCTGCAGATTAGCAAATATTTGGTGAAAATGAGTCAGCCAATCTGTGAGGCAAACATGTTATTTATTATGATTATTATGGAAGACCGTTGAAGGGAAAATAAATACCTCTAGCCGGATTTTTGAACACGTTACCGCCAAATAGACCTCTTCCGTTAAGCAGTTTGTTTTCACGGCCAAAAACTCTCCAAAGTAGCCAATATAAAAACTAAGAGTGCAGCCATTTTTTTTCTTCTCCTCCTTTCTTCCTCCTCGCTCTTTGTATTTCTCCTTGCCTTTTCTTTCGCTAGTGTGCTTTTCGAGCTTATCGGGCGAAAATAAAAAGCTGGTCTTTTGTCCCTTTTCCTCTCAGATAGGTGCAAATTTTGCCAGGTTCGTTTTCAAATAATCGGCTAGATATAGATATTATACTTTGACACTCTTCTCAGCCTCCCTAAAGGTTGATTTCCACTGACGCGTTTTTGGCTACGCATGTTAACGCACGTAAATTGTAATCACGTAAATAAAATAGAGGCAAGATAAAAAGTGCTGAGCGTAAACGAGAAGTTGAACGAGGTTTAACTTTTACGCTTACAAGCGACCCTTCACGCATTGCCTCTATTTTATTTGCGAACGTAAATTTTACGCAACGGCGCACGTAAAAATTACGCCACACTGGAAATCAACCCTAATTGAGGCACACTGCGAAAAAAAGCGAACATACGCGCGTTTCGCGAGCAGTTGAGGATAGGAGTCGGGCGCGGAAAAAATACTTCCTTATTCAGTGAAAGCTGTATTAAGGGGACCCAATATTAAGCGGAAGCCCTCTATTAACCATATTTTCGGCAGAACGAACCTATATTCAGCGGACACGTCTATCAAGTGGACTCTAGGTAAGGCCTCGTGTTAGTGTGTCAACTTAGTACAGGTTTCACTGTGAAATATAGCTAGAGAAGTAGGCGGGACCGAGGAAATCAACGTTTTCTAATATTTTCGTGTCAAGCGGAAGCGAATGGGCATTTGGGTTGAGTGCAAGGTTATGATGGCTCGTTAAAAATATCCATTTTAAAATAATGCTTATTATTATTTATTCAAAATATCTCGCCGTTTTTTTGATTTGCCNTTCACGCATTGCCTCTATTTTATTTGCGAACGTAAATTTTACGCAACGGCGCACGTAAAAATTACGCCACACTGGAAATCAACCCTAATTGAGGCACACTGCGAAAAAAAGCGAACATACGCGCGTTTCGCGAGCAGTTGAGGATAGGAGTCGGGCGCGGAAAAAATACTTCCTTATTCAGTGAAAGCTGTATTAAGGGGACCCAATATTAAGCGGAAGCCCTCTATTAACCATATTTTCGGCAGAACGAACCTATATTCAGCGGACACGTCTATCAAGTGGACTCTAGGTAAGGCCTCGTGTTAGTGTGTCAACTTAGTACAGGTTTCACTGTGAAATATAGCTAGAGAAGTAGGCGGGACCGAGGAAATCAACGTTTTCTAATATTTTCGTGTCAAGCGGAAGCGAATGGGCATTTGGGTTGAGTGCAAGGTTATGATGGCTCGTTAAAAATATCCATTTTAAAATAATGCTTATTATTATTTATTCAAAATATCTCGCCGTTTTTTTGATTTGCCTTAATCCTCCGCCTAAATACTTGGAATTATTTGAATTTGGCTTTCGTATGATATAAAGAATTGTGCAGATCTCAGAGGCTGTTATTAAGACTTTACTCAACTGATCTGCATAATCCTTCATATGATACTCAGAATATCAATAATAATTGAATAATTATAAATAACCAAAACAGGGTCCTTTAAATGTTGGGTGTAGCATCAAATGCTTTCAATTGTTGTGTCTGCCGTGCTTGTTTTCGGCCCGTTGTGCTTTTTCACACGTATGATCAAAAAGTTTAAGTTCTTTACTAGAATTGTTGTTGTATATTTGAGAAAAAAAAAGGGTTCAAAGCCTTATTTAATAAATGAAGGAAAATAGGTGTATAGAGAGTATTTTAATATGTTTTATTATAAATAACATTTTATCGCTATTTTATTACGTGTGATGAGTTTATTTTGATCTAAGAGGTGGTTTAATTTGCAGCATACGCTTATAGCTGTTGCATTTTGCCGTGGAATTTTTTATTGTTTTTCAACTTAGCTTAAATTTCAAGTTTCAAGTTTTACTGTTTTGCCTCAGTACAAAACATGAAGTTCTTAGATATAAAAAGCTAATGGTGAGGAAGCCCGAGGGAAACTACTGGGCCTAAAAGTAATAAGGTTCCTCAGTTAATTATTTTATCGAAATATTAACAGAAGTGTAGACAAGTCAAATCATTGGCAGAGCTACTTAACAGTAAATTTATAATAGATATTTGTACATTATACCACATTTTGACGTCATCTGTAATATACATGAGAAGTTAAGCATCACGGGTGCGTTGTGTTTGGAAAACAGTGCTCAGTAGGCGAGTCGTGTTAGCTAACCTGGTGTCACGTAACAAGAGTTTAAAGTGATACGCGACACTTTGACATCTCAATCAATAAACTTTTCAGATGACTTTAATTTTCTGTAGCCCAATTTTTGCCCAATTTTATTGACCATCCTACAGTGCAAAAGAATATCCTGAGGATCATACTGTTTGACCTGTTGTTACTTACATGTTCTTTACTTAGAGGTTTAACCCACTGCTATCTGTTCTCGTTTTTTAAAACTAGCCAACAAACATGTGGAACTCAATTTCTTAAGTTCCGATTACTCCTAGTCTTGCCAGGTTCTTTCAGTTTTTGTATTTTCGATTGAGATCCCTTCCACCTTACCGCCGTGGTAAACACCCCTCCCAAGTCTTCTAAGAGCCGTTTTTAAGGCCTGTTATGTGGACAAAATATATTTATTTAATGTCATAAACACTGAAAAAAAGTGAAAAAATACAGTTAAAAATAATTAAGGGAATGATGAAGAGTGACGTAAATCATGCCATACCGTGAAAGAGCATGTGGTGCTTCCGCAATCGCACTATAAACTCCCCCGAAATACAGAACATTCGGCAGTTTTTTTCCTATTTTTACTGGGACCAGTCAAAGAAAATCCTTCAACACCGCTAGAAAGAACGCTTTAAAATCAGTGTTACAAACTTAACTCCGCAAAATCATGAAATTTTTTCAGTCCTTTGCATGGTGGGCTGCAAGTTCTTACCCCCTACCTTGAAAACATCTGTAAAATTATGCCACTATGTGAAACTATACCTCGCAGGGTGATCTTTACTAATCAGTATATGTAATCGGTACGCAGCAACACTAGTGTAAGTTGTAACCTTAGTGGTCACATATACGTGCTATATAAGACAAAAAAAAAAACAAAACCAAAGAGTCCACGGCAGAACATTGTTTGCGCTCTACGAGGCGGTGTTTCCGTTTGCAGCCAGCCCCAGTTGCGGAAGCCCCGATTTTTATGATTTCCAAGGTCCACTTACGGAAGCTACGATTGTACCCCATTATAATTTCGAAGGGGAACAAGAATGAGCAGAGTCGGTTAGTGCGCGGCCTTCTGAGGCTCCGTCCACACGTATCCGGATATTTTTGAATCCGCGACTTTTTCTTTGTGGATACGGCTATCGTCCACACGTATCCGGTGTATTCGGCAGACGAATCTGCAACTTTTTGAATCCGCTCTCCAGAGTGGACGAATCCGTTATGAATCTGGAATCGTGTGGATCCTAAATCCGGCTATTATTTTTTATTGACGTTACACGATCGAGTCAAGGGCCTGTTTCGCGAAAGTCCCGGTAACTGTTCTGGGGCCTGTTTCTCGACTTTTCGGGGCCGGAGGCAAATTTTGAAATCAAAACCAGTTGAATAGTAGCAGAGTTCCTAGCTCACAAACCACTCAATTTGGCGTCGTTAAGTGATAATTTCATTATATCGTTCAAAATTATTGAAACTTTGATCTTGAATGCAAACATAAAACAGCTGTTAGGCAGTAGTTTTGCATTGTGTTTCATTTGTTTTCATTGAAGGTATGGCCCGTCAGAAACGCCATTCACTTTCTGAACGATCATCATGCACAAACAGTCATAAAGCGCGACTAAAGTATTGCATGGATATTCACGCATCTATTTATTCATACAGTTGCAAATGGGAAAAACATGATTGCTACTACACCATTTCTTGCAGTCGTGACTATGGGCACTGGGCATCAATGTGATTATTCCGGTCACGTGACCAGGGCTCATTGCTGTTATTATGACTGCTGATAGCTTTAAAGGATTTGTAAGAAACTTAAAGCCTGCCAATAAACTGTTCCTGACCTGTTCTTAGAACCTCGAACAGGCTGAGTTACCAAACGCCGAGGTTCGGCTATTTTTAATTTCGGAATTTTTGGATATGCTTAGAGATAGAATTCTCATGATATTGCATTTTTCTATTTACACGTCTAATATAACATATTGCCTTTTTAATTCATCAGTTATGGCGGGTATGGGTTTGTGGTCTATAATAATCAATAATTATTCACGCTATTAATGCAGTTATTATTTTTTTACCGGGCTTTTAAAACATGCCTCCTCCTCCTCGTTACATACCGTATTAACTCGATGAAACGCCGCATCGAAAACGCCAAAAATCAATGAACACGGCGGAGTTTAATCAAGTAAATACGGTATTTTTAAATACCGTATTGAAAGTTAAAAGTTTCACTAAATATAACAACAGTGAATTAGAAGAGCTCTGTGCAAATAACTATAGGATAAAAAATCTCCTGAACTGATGCGTATTTGGGCAAACTTTTTTACGTAGTTAACTCATAATTTTAACTCTGATCAATAAAGAAACTATATGATAATGTGGGTAAGATAGCTTTGTATTTGTATTTGTATTTCTTTATTTGCCACACGATTACAATAATTACAAAGAAATGCCAAAAAAAATGTAGGAAGAAATGGCGAGGAGGCCTAAAGGAAACTATAGAGGTTATGTTAATTAGGCCTCCTCAATTACAATTTTTCGAAGATGGCATAAAAATTACGGCGACGGATACAAAATAATATCAGGTGGAAAATTAAACTAATCAATATCACGGAAGTTTACAAATAATGTTGAATATTAAAAGGCTTTTTCGCAAGATTTCTGTTGGAGTATACTAATAATTATTACAAATATATGCCTTAAGTGCTCTTTTAAAGGAAAAAGGTGAGGAAGCGTTCATGATGTTGGTGTTTAAGGTGTTGTAAAATTTAGGTCCTTGATAAAAAAACGGAATATTGTTTGGTTCGAGTACGACAGAGAGGCAGACGAAATTTACACGAGTTTCTTATATTATACGAATGAATTTGACTTTGTAAAGTAAATTTACAATGAAATTTTAAAGGTAGAGTATGGTTTTGATAGGAGTACATGAATAAGCCTAGTTGTATTAAGTATATATCCTGAAATTTTAAGATACCAAGATTTTGAAAGAGAGGATCAGTATGTGCATCGAAAGTGGTTTTAGCTATAGTTCTGATCACCCGTTTCTGTAAAATCTCAAGATGAATAAGGTTAGTTCTGTAAGTGGAGGCCCAGACTAAGTTGCAGTAAAAAAAGTATGGATAGACTAGAGAAAAAAAATAGTGTTCGTAAGGTTTTCGTAGATAAATAGAAACTGGATTTACGAATAATTCCTGTACATTAAGAAACTTTATTGGCGACATGTGAGATTTCAGTTTCCCAATTTAAATTTTCATCCATGATTACTCCCAAGAAAACTGTTTCTTTTTCTTGATCAATTTTTTGGCTATTAATTAAACGTTGAATAGTTTGATTTGTACGCTTTTGGCATGGTTTAAATACAATGAATTTGGCTTTTTTTTCAAGTTTAATGAAAGCCTGTTAGCTCTAAACCATAATGACAACTTATTTAGCTCAGCGTTCAGTATATTAGTAAGGCAGTCTTTATCCTTGTGAGACAGAAAAACGTTTGTATCATCGGCAAATAATATCAGTTGTAATATTGTTGACGTGTTGATTATATCGTTGATGTAGAGCAGAAAAAACAAAGGCCCAGTACTGAGCCTTGGGGAACGCCACACATGATATTAGCACAAGACGAAACATAGCCATTGTATTCTACAAATTGAAGTCTGTTGGAAAAATAGCTCTTAATCCATTTCAGAGCCAAGCCACGTATACCATAGTGTTCAAGTTTATCAAATAAGATGGAATGATTGACTGTATCGAAAGCTTTAGTGAGATCTAAAAAAACACCAACCGCTAATTCACCACGATCAATAGCAGATGAAATTTTTTCATGCAAATCAATCAAGGCGAGCGTCGTAGAGTGGTTTTTCCTGAAGCCGAACTGGTTATCATAGAGAATATGTAAATTAGTTAAATAATCATGCAAGCGATTATAGATGATTCTCTCTAGAAATTTTGAAAAGCTTGGTAGGACCGAGGCAGGCCTACAGTTGGTGAATAGTGACTGGTCATCAGCTTTAAACAGTGGTACCACACGAGCTATTTTCATTTGATCTGGTACAACGCCATGAGCGATCGGTAAGTTCATAATGTGAGCCAGAGGTCCCGAAATGATTTGAATGGATTCCTTAATTATAGACATTGGAATATTATCGTATCCAGCGCTTTCCCGGAAGCAAAGGATTGAGTAATGGTAATAATTTCATCCTCTGTTGTTGGGCTAAAAAAGATTGATTCTCGAAATGATCCAGATAGAAAATCTTTATGTGAACAAGGAAGAGGCTGTATCTTCTTTGCGAGGTTGGGAGCAATACTAGAAGAGAAGTAGCTGCAAAACCTATTTGCTACTTCCACTTGATCAGAAATCTCCTGACCGTCTGACTTAAATATTGTATTTAATTGAGGCCTTGACTTTTTTCTATTTAAGACTTCGTTTAAAATTTTCCAGGTCGCATGTGTATTTGATTTAGCATCTTCCAATTTCTTTTCATAATACCGACGCTTAGCCAAACGCAAGGTGTGATTCAATTTGTTCTTGCATGTTTTGTAGAGTGAAGAATTGTCGACTGTTGGAACTTGAAGATATTTTTGTAAAGTTTATTCTTTGTTTTAATGGATTTAAGAAGAGCTTTCGTTAACCACGGTTTTTTAAAGCGCCTCTGCTTTCTAGTCACCTTCTTGAGAGGGAGGCAATCGTTTTAAATCTTTGTATACATTTCATGAAAGCTTTAGAGTATATGTCCCGTCAGGAGCCGATTATCGATCGGCTCCTGGTCCCGTATTATATTCTGATTATAAAGATTTTTGGTTATATACCATAATTAAGGAGAACTTTTTATTCTTGCAGGAAAAAAGATACATAAATGGCATGCATGTTTTAAATTTGCATCATTTACTGATTTACTTACCACTATGCTGCAGTTTGTTGTCTCGTGATCTACTCGACCCGTTTTATTTACTCTGTATGAAATCTATTGTGTCTTATTCCGGTTTTGACTCGCATTTAACCTTGAACTGCTAGTTGGCAGTATCAAATTCTGTCTCATGGTATATACTTTCTGCTTTGCGTAATGTAGTGGATCATAGAGATTTGACATGAGTGATGATTGTGCAACACAATATTCCACTCAAATATTTGAGTCCCAAAGAATGAAACAAGGTCGAGATCTGGGTGAACAATTTCACACAAATCCCGCATGTTTTCTAGATCTGTTGGCCGAGTCACCAGTCGGTGTTTTAGTGCACTGGAATGCGTCGAAAACCCCTATTTTCAGACTGGCACCGGTGGATCGGAGTTTATTGTGATTATTTGCATATTTTACACTTAACATATTTACCCTCTACGTTTTGCAAGGACCCAGCACAGGTTAATTACGAGCAGTGCACCGATGAGGGGTGGGGTTGTCCGGAAGAGGTCGGTGCATACTTGGCGACAAGTTGCAGCAACGACAAATCGCTTCTTGTAAATTAGAGAATTTCTGTAAAAAACTCTGTCTCTGCAACAAAATTTTTGTTGCCACAACAAGTCGTACAAATTCAGTCTGATTTGATTTTTTTGCGACTTGTTGCAGCGACAAAATTCTGTTGCGGAGACAAAGATTTTCACAAACATTTCTCCAGACACACGAAACGATTTGTCGCTGCGACGTGTCGTCGCGACGTATTGCCGCAACTTGTCGCCTAGTGTGTTCCGACTTTGTTTGTGAGCATGCTCCCATGTGAAAATTCAATATTCAGAATTAAATGCAATTACTGATTTAAAACTATCTTTAAGAAAATGGTCTAGGTAAAATAAATGATAGACAACAACCACCTCATTCTCCTACTACCTTTTAGCAAATTCAAAAGAATTTCTTTTTTGATTATATGAATTAAAACAAACAATAATCAGCTTAGCATGTACTTTTGAGTTAAGAGTACAAATGACTAGAGGTTTACTTAACACATAAGACTAGCTAGAGTTAATGAGGTTACAGCTCATCGGTCATGCACAAGTGCGCGTCCCTGCTCTATTGATCAATCGAATAGTTGTGATAAGTACAGTCAAGCCTTTATATAAAGGTTACCCTCGGAAAATGGCCAGGTTACCATTATATACAGGGTGACCGCTAAATACAGGTCTCCTTTAAATCAACTGGAAGTTAATGAAAAACGCTTTTATGTGAAAGTAATCATTCTCTGACTGTAGTTTCCCCTTAAGCTATAACTATATTTCGGATTGTGATTAGGATCAGGAGACACTTTTAATGTTGTTTATTTACCGTAGTAAGGTGACTTGTATACCAATCTCCACTTGTAAACTACGACCTGCGTTTTGTACTATCTACCGGGTGCACGCAGCTGAGACGACCGGCTGAAAAATTCAAATAATCATAATGCTTCCTAGCGAGTCAACTAAATGGTGCAGTATACTATACTTTGTAACAGGTAATCATCAAATGATGTTTAAACTAAAGCTAAACTACAGAAACCAAAAAAATCCACCTACTCCTGCTTTGTTCATATCTACAACTACATAGCTTTGTCACTAATATCCTTAAGTTTTTTTGTTTTGTTTTGTTTTATTTTCAGGCACGAATCATAGGGCGTGAGATTTTCATGAAATAATACGGGCTGTTTTGCAGTCTGGGCTAAAATAAGTAACGTTAACAATGTCAATCTTCTTCCTTATTTACTTCTCTAAGATTAGCTGGCATGTACGTTACAGATAAACATTGACGGTTAGTATTGATCTACATTTTTGACGGTTGACGGTAAAAAATCTTTCTAGTTAACGGTTGACAATTAAATTTTCGGCCATTAGACAGCTGACGGTTGACCCAACTGAGACCCTCTAGGAACTGTTTAACAGGGAAAAACACGTCGATCCGTTTTATCCTCCTTCCTCCATTTTACTTACTTCGGCATTCAAGGTAGAAATTAAGCTGGGTCAACCATACAAAGTGTTTAACCTTTTGCTCCATTAGTCTATTCCATCTGTTCCAGGATGATCGAATCTGTACTGGGCAGCGCGCATACACCCCACATACACCCCTCCGGCTCCTCGCCAGTTTCCTTGAAAACTTGGAGTTCCTGGAACAGGCTGGTTTTTAGTTTATACGAAAAGGTAGGGAATAATGATACTTATCAGTATTAGACAATTATTACTATAATTTTCATTTCTTATGAGTTTAAAACGTCGAGAAAACGGACACACAGTTTGTATGGGCTCCTATGAATAATAACCTGCAGGTTTCAGCAAAACCGACAAAGCCACCAACGGTCGATACGGTACATGAAATTGGCGAGACGGTAAGTCTTTGTCATCAGAGTATGGCGTAGACAGATGGAAATGCGGAAAGTAATGAACGAATTTCATCGGAGACCCAGTTATGCGCACAGGATTCTGGGATCTCTAGGGGGCAAACATTGCATGTCCCACAAAGAATTGTACCGCGTAAAAGTGTTTCTTAGTTTATTTATACCAACTTAAAGGAAGATTTTTTTAAAATTCATGGCCTCGTACATACCTTCGATGATTCTTGTCTTGTCACAACCCGCACAGCGCCACCGCGCTGATCGCTGCCGAGCGTATGTACAACCGGTGAAAATATCAGCACACGTATAACTACATCTAAAAATCTCAAGTGAGTCGATCCCCCTATAGCCTCCGTAGCAAGCGTTTCCATTTGGTTTCGGAGCAAAGAAAGACCGGTTTTGGCCGCGCGAGAAATGAAACGAGAGTCAAAAAATGAAAGAGTGGCGCCATTTTTCGCCCGGTCTTTGACTCTTGTTCTTCGTTCTTTGCTCCTAAAGCGCGCTGAAACGCTTGCTACGCAGGCTAATTAATCCCCGTACGTTAAATCCTAAATTTGAGCTATAAGTCGAGACCTTTTCCTCACCCGGTTTACCTTGCGCAAGAAGGAGTGTTTATCGATAGAATTTATCGCATTAATCACCGAATCCTGAGAAACTTACAATCTCAACGCACCAACATTAGTTACCTCTGCTTCTCACAAAATAAAGACAAAAATGCGTCAGTATTCTTTCTCCAAAGACACTGCTTTGACAGAAAAATTACTTTACGCCATACACAGGAGCTACATACATAAAAGCTGTGCTAATCGTACGCTACGCGTAGCAAACGCACAGAATCTGATTGCAAACTCTCCGCTGTGTGTGTCTGATAAACAAGTTTGCTGTTTGCCGCTCGCGATTTCTCTTCGATTTTAAGAATGTGCATGTGTAATAAGCAAACTGGCCTTGATTTCTCAACGAAAATTTGACCAGTTAAGATATTAGTCTTATAAAATGGTGTCAGTATATTAAGGGAACGTAGTCTACTGACTGTGTGATTTCCTTGTCAGTTAATTCTAGCAGGGCACTATTAAACTGGCAACAGCTCAGACCGGATCTCGTTAGACTACGAGTAGTCCCCCATTTTCCCTCAGGGATAGCAGAGCAAGCAAAACGCGAGCGCGCGTGAAAATGAACCCAGATCTCGTTGACCTCTCTGTCAGTGTCACGTATTATGTAATTCTTGCTTCTTCCCTCAGCTTTAATGGCGTAAACTAACGATGACATTTTAACCTGATATTTTAAAGCCTGTTTGTCAGTCAAAGTGCTGAAACGGTACATTATATTACCCGAAATTTAAGATAAATGGCGGACGCGCAGACTCTAAGCTCTTTAAAAATTGTCACCGATAGTTATTAGAGAAATGTATGGAGAAAATTAAAGAAGTGGAAATTTCAGATCTGAAGTAGCACGCACGACATTTGCCGACCTCTAAATTCAAAGTGCACACACCATATTATTATTCACTATAGTTTTGGTCTCTCAGAGGAGATGACGTGTACTCCGGATAATTTGGGGCGAAAAAAGTGGTAATTAAGGTCGCTAAAAAGAACGCTCCACTTAAAAAAAAGCGGAAATTAACGTGTTCTATAATAACGCAAATTTTTGAAATTTGCGTCAATCGACAGACACTCCTTAATAAAGAGACTATACACCGTATTCACAAATGGCGGACACGCGGGAAAAAACTGGTGCCTAGTCATGAAAGCGAGGCGTTGGAGGATAAACAAAAATTGCAAATGAAGACTTTCAGTGAACTTGCAGAGTGTTTAGCACGGATTCCACCTAAAATAACTTTGTACGGACTTCTTTTTAAAAACAATTACGTGAGATGTCTTCTGCTTTTAATGTTTAGTATTGACTTGCTGTTTGCAATCAAAAGGGACGCGTATATCTTCAAGGAAACAGGATGATTTTGTAGGTTTCCGAAGCATCAGAAGCTCGACAAGTGGGCGATGACTGGAGAAAAGCGGCAAACATGTTGGCCCAAACTTCACATTGAGACCGAGTACGAAAGCCAGCTCACTGCAATTCGGTGAAACAGAAAAATATAAACAATTCAAATCTTGGTGGCAAGAAAGAAAGAAATAAGCGATGGATATATGGCCTACTCGTTAACGCAAGAGACGTCTGCCATTGAACAAAACAGGTCAAGTCGAGATGGAAAAAAGGAAGACAGGAAAGAAGGGGTGACTGAGGTTTCGATGAAGTTATGTTTGTGTTTTTTTGGCC
>CALNXI010000869.1:26120-46086 GCA_942486025.1 Porites evermanni | reverse complement strand
GTTTGCCGCTTTTCTCCAGCCATCGCCCACTTGTCGAGGCTTCTGAGGCGGCTTCGGAAACCTACAAAATCATCCTGTTTCCTTGAAGATATACGCGTCCCTTTTGATTGCAAACAGCAAATTAGTACTAAACATTAAAAGCAGAAGACGTCCCACGTCCTTGTATTTAAAAAGACGTCCATACAAAGTTATTTTATGTGGAACCCGTCCTAAACACTCTGCAAGTTCACTGAAAGTCTTCGTTTGCAAGTTTTGTTTATCCTCCAACGCCTCGCTTTCATGACTAGGCACCAGTTTTTTCCCGCGTGTCCGCCATTTGTGAATACGGTGTATTTCGTAAAAGTTTATAAAGGACTTAATGCAAGAATAATATTTCTATAATATATTATTTGTGTGAGGTAGCTCCAGGAAGAGGTAGTGGCTTTTCAACCCTTTCTGTGGATGCCGGAAGTAGATTTTTGTTCCCTAGCTACAACATAAGTCCCTTCGCGAATATCCGCTCAAAATACTAAAAGTTTTCGAATGCAGCTGGTGTAACAGCTGAAGTGTCACAACAAGGATGAAGTTGTTGTTGGTTGATACTTTTTTCCGGAAATGAATTTTTTGATGGTAAAAATGTTTTACTGTTTTTACAAGAGAAAATGATGAGAGATATCGCATATCGATAACCATGTTTAAAAAAATAATCATAACTATAACAATATTGCCAAATCTGATTGCCTATCAACTGCCCTGATTTCAGCCTTAATTGGACAGTTTAATAGGACAGTACGCGTCATGCCTAAGTAATTGGACAGTACGCGCCATCACGCGCGCGCTTAAATGGCTTTTTTTTTTCACTGCCAGCAACACAAAATTTCGAATTTCTTGTGTTTTCGATTTTGAGATAAATATTAGCGATAAAAAATCACGACGTTTCGACCGAAACGATCGAAACGTCGTGATTTTTTATCGCTAATATTTATCTCAAAATCGATTTCTAAGAAACTACTTATTAAGTTCTTGTGTTTTGATTTAAAAAATAGCCTATTATGTTACAAATTTTGTTACAGTTATGATTAATTGGTAACAGAACTTCGTGTCGTCCAATTCGGAATCATACTCGTGATTAAACAAATCGGACTCCCGCTACGCGGTCGTCCGATTTTGTTAATAGGGACCTTAAGCACCAGGACGGGAGAGGAGGACGACGCCATACCGGAAGTGAAAAGTCGCATTTCGATAGCAGTGCGCATGCGAATAGGTTGCATCATCCCGTCCTGCCCTCGTCTTCGACGTGAAGTGAGGAGTTTTGACGTCGTGCACAGTTTGTTTTGGTGACCATGGTTTTGCCGTTTAGTGAAAGGAATAGCATTAGTTGTATTGTATTGTATTGTATTTACAGATTTGCACGCCAAAAATTATTTCAAAATTTCAGCGTTGGGTTTATTCTTAACAAATTGTTAAAATTTCGCAAATATCAGTCTACATATTCTATATAAAAAGAGTGTACTACGTGTAGCACAAATATAGCTTTAATACTTGGGAGACCAATCAACAAAGGATCGGTGTTCGCTTTGCTGACAACTAAGTGAGGATCGACGACTGATTTTAAAATAAATGTTCTAAATCAAAATGATTGTACGGTCATATAATCTAAGATAAGGTAAGATAAGATTGTCGTTGATCGTTCAAATGTATTACAAAAGAAAACTCATTAAAATTTCTATCTAAATTTATAATACGCTAATACCAAAGGCAAGTGCAAATTTAAAGTTAATCATACTTTATTTTGCTCAGCTGAGGTTGGCTTATTCAAGAAAGAAAGATAAATGGCTCAGAGAGAGCATAAATTAAAATGTTAGGAATTACTGTAAGAATGTTCTAAATAAATACACAGTTGTTTACATTTGTTTATATAGTAAACATGAACCTCCATGTGACGTTGGTAAGTCCAAAACTAGCAGAAAGTAAATCTGTGATGTAAATGTTGGTTGATGTACGGAGCCTTGTATTCTGGCCTGTAAACCAATATACAAGTTACTAGGTTACCTTAATAAATATAGATTAGTGACAATATGTTTAATCAAGAGTATCATCAATGTAGCCTTCACAGAGGTCAAAACAAACCTTGTTATGATTCAAATGCCATGATACCTTATATTATGAGATGTGGGTTACAAATGCGATGAACGGTTACAGCGCGATAAATTAATCATACCCAAGATATTAACCCTACTCATCTGGTTTGTTTTGCTTCCTGCGACCGGGAGGGGCTCTCTCGGAATCCCCCCTCCACCCTCCCCCCCCCCTTTCCCACATCCCTCTTCAAACCTCTCGTGATACCGCCAGAGCAGAGTAGAATAATGAGCTCATCATTTCCAACATCTAGGCAATGACGTGTTGGGGACGTCACCATGAAGTCAGTATCGTTAAAGTTGTTGGTAGACTGTTCGTCAGGATCGAGCGCTTTCCGATACGGACGGTTGAAGAGCTCGATCCCGACGATCTTACGAAAAAGTAGGGGACTTAGAACAGTCTAAGTTATTGGCAGAATCCAAATTGCATGAATTTTTTCCCTGAAAGCAAACTGGGATTGTGTCACGGCTGTCTAGTTCATTTGGATAATACATTGCCTACCTCTCTCTGTTTTATCAGATTTAAAGTCACCGTTAAATGAGAAATTTCTTGTAAACATGCGACAAGATAACATCAACAAACACACTGTATACCTCCAAAGTATTATATCAAACGTCAAAAACAACAAAAATGAACTTTGAAAAACTGTTAGGCTTACAAGTTTTCAAAAACCGACAATTTCAAACAATTTTAATCTCGTTCAACTTTGTACATCTGTTCCTTTTTCTCTGCTGTGTTTTTAAACCCAATTTTTTTTTTTTTTTGATGTTTTGAGCGATTATTTTATGTTTCACTAAATTTAGTGACAATTCCAACAATTAGATTTTTAATAAATGTATGGCGCAGAAACAAACGCGGTTCTATAAACGAAAATCTTTGAAACTCGCGTTATTCGGCAGACCGCTCCTTCGAGGGAGTCAGTTTATGGGAACCTGAATCGTAAGAAGAAGGACTAAACGCAAGACTAATATTTTTATGATATATTTTTGCGAGATAGCTCTAGGAAGAGAAAGTGGGTTTCAGTTCCCGTGTAAGAAGTATATTTTTGTTTCCTTGTTCCCTTGGCAAATCACAAAATACAGAACGTTTTTGGAATGCAGCCAGAGTAACAACATGCAGTGTCACAACAAGAAAGAAGTCGTTGTCGGTTGTTACTTTTTTGAAGAAAAAACACAAACAAACAAACAAACAAAAACAAAGAGGAATAAGTCAACCTGGGATGATTTTTTTGATGGTAAAAAATGTGTTACTACTTTTACAAGAGAAATCTAATAGATCGATAACTAATACTTAAAAAAATCACGCAATACTCGACTTCCCCATGTGCTTTCTTCCACCAGCAAAAGGGGATATCACTGACGGCATTTGCCAAAACCAGATACGTGATGAGCTGCCTGTAACGAAAATAAATGGACTGTTTGCGATCAAACTACAGCTGAAACGCTGGAAAAATAAGTCCAACACTGTGGTAATAACTCAGCAAAGATTGTCTTTGAGAAGGCTTACTTTTAACCTAGAACCCGGCTAGGTCTCAAGCGGAATAACCCGGCCAATTAAATCGGTCGCCATTTTTTTTTTTCAGGCGCGAATCAAAGAGCGTGAGATTTTCATAAAATAGTACGGGCTGTTTTATAGTCTGGGCTAAAATAAGTAACTTTAAACGTCAACCTTCTTCCTGATTTACTTCTCTAAGATCAGCTGGCATGTGCGTTACAGATAAACAGATTAAATAAATTCAGCAAAACGGACACACTCATGAAATAACCAGGTTAGTCCGCAGGTTGCTGTGGCATAGTTCCATGTACGCAAGTACGCGCATGCTTTAACCAAAAAAATTTCGGAGGTTTATAAAACACAAATTGAAAAGAAATAAATTAAATACAGACGGTATACAAGCCATCGCGAAAGGGATCCCGGTGATGTCTGTAATAAGCACGTACTGGCTGATTTTATATGGTGCCACGTGACTGGTCGGATGGATCGCGGACTAGAAATGGGAAATTAGTAGCGGGGGGGGGGGGGGGGGGGGGGGGGAAAGGAAAAAAAAAACAGCGCTTTTTTTCCCAAATTTAAATGTTTTTTAATTTATGGAAAAAAACCCCGTGTTTCCAGTTTTTTCATTTCCTTTCACTGTTTTGAAATTAAAAGCGCAAAAACTTAATTCCGTCCCTAGAGTCAGGAAGGACAAGGCCCTGATGCCGATCCACATCAACANAACAGCATAAGGTGTTTTCAGACGGCTTAAACGTGCCAGTGGAGTATGACTTCTCCTTCCCTAAACAAAAAGTATGAACACACGTTCGGTTCAGTACAACAAGAAAGGCTACAATTTACTACGCAACGATCCCAACCATTCACACATGGCCTCAGGGCAAGGAATTTATTTTGCTGGAAACTGCCACATGATCATGTTCTGGCCATGCACCGATGCACACACTCTCTTTTATAACAGTATATTGTACAGGAATATCGAGACTGAAATTCGCGAAATTTTAAGAATATTTTGAGAATAAACCCGAGGCTGAGATTTTGGAAAGGATATAATTTGGTGTGTTCAAACTTAGAAATACGATTATATATTTTTTGTTTATCCGTATAAACCTAAGTTAGTAGAGGAGACTGGTTATGAAAGCCGGCAAACATCAAAGTTGAAAACAACGGTGCTGTAATTTATGTTGGAAGCTCCCTGAACATGCGCAATGCTTTGTTTTCTGTTCACAAATTGTGACTGCTGAGTAAATTAATGGGATTCTATTGGTCAGTAAGTTCAAAATGATAGGAATGCTATGGAACGTTGTGTACGGTCAGGTCCAAAAAAGCCAACAAAAACATATAACAAAGGAGTCTAACGGGTTTCATAACCATTCATAACTATGTAAAAACTTATTTCATTCTCCAAACGGCAAAATTACAGCTTCCAAATTAAAACGGAAAAAAATGTGCATTAGCTTTATAGCCAAATGTTTAATGCTTAATGACAGTTCGATGAACACAGTGCACAGTATACAGCACACAAAAAATGATCTAAACCGCGAAAAGTATCAAAATAATTTTTTAATTCTTTATAAAATAGTATTAAATAATAATAATAATAATAATAATAATAATAATAATAACAATAATATTTTCAGTCTAAATTCGGCAAAAGAATAGACAAGTGTAATATAATGATCACATAATTAACAGTTGTGGTCGCTTCTTTGCGGGCTTCTTTGTTTGTGTCACGTACCGAGGTTCTCTGTTTCTGGACTCAGCATTAGAAGCAAAAACCTTTCCATCTATTATTTAGAGACTGCTTTTTTTAGATAGAGGAAAGGACTGTCATTCATATAAATTTCGGCTGAAATGGTGCAAGTAAAAGAGGTCGCAAACTGCCACTGCCTTTCAATAAACGCTTCTCGCGGTCCTCGACTTTCTGTACAGGTAACAAGACTCAGTAACAAGAGAACAGATCTTTCAGTTTCCATAGAGAAAAAATGGTAAGTGTTAAATCTCGATTTTCTTCATTTTCTTAGTTAATGACGAAAATATTTTTAAAAAATTCTAGGGGAGAAAACATTAGTTGGAAACATTAAACATAAACTCATTTCACAATTATAAATTCCCGTAAGTATGTGCGTCCTCAAAGCTATTAGTTGAATTATGGGCCAAATTTATATAATCCCGCTTAAATTATCCTTGGAAATGTAAAGAAACCAGTGAGGATGATTACAAAAGGGATAAATTTCCGTTTGATTTTCTTTCTTTTAGACTACTTCTTGTCTGCCGAGAATCCTCAGTTTGCGCTTCGCTTCACTGAGGAGGGTACAACTGTTAGGGAAGAAATAGACGTCGATGTTGAAGGCAAAACAGAAGTTATACGTGTACCTGCACATAACAACAAAGCACCAATGGATGTGATGAATGACTTCATCTCGGTAAGTAATATAATGTGTGTTAATGAGTCGTATGAACTTGTTAATATTCTGGCATGCAAAAAGACTTTACAATGGATATATTTTCCGTAAAATTCAAGGAAACAAATATTGCTTAGAAGTTTTGTATATATTGTAGCTTGAGGACCGCTAAAAAATTTTCAGATGACCGTTCCTTTTATATTATGTTCGATTTTCTACGGCCTATATAATGTAAATACCCCACGATTTTCTAAAGTGGTAGTTTATCTTAATTTTCACATTTCTTCACTCCCCAGATTAAGCTAAATTTTTAAGAAAAAGAAATTCTACAATTTTCGGTTTCGAAAACTTGATCATAGGGAGAGAAATTAATAAATTCTAACCTTCGTAAATCTTTAAATTACATCTAAATTTTTCCACAAAAAGGCTAAAAAAGACTGAAGTCTGCCCTACGGTGACCGAACAGGTACAAACTTTAAAGCGCAACTAGTACTCCGGATAGCCTAAAAAGTGTTTTCAATATATTTAGGAGGAAACCGTCGTTGGTTACCCCTGACGAGATTAGGACTATGCCTTTTTCAAAACTGGTTTCATGTGTATCAGATACTCCTTTAGTTTGAAGCAAAATTTAAGCTTCAACTTATATTTCCCTAATGGAATAAACAATTGCTACGCAATGTTCCGTAGAAGTGAAGATGTCAGGGCATTGACAGACGGTTGTCAGTGTGAAATACACGGGTTAAAGGTTCTAGCGAGTTTTTAATGTCGCTAGAATAGCTCGGAAATATAGAGTCGTCGACTCGTTCAATCGAACTCTGGCCTAATCAAAAAGTTGCTCTTCTTTCCGTTTTCTTTCTTTTTTCTAATTTGCTTAAAAATTTTCATCTATAATGGAGTTTCAAGTTTTTTATGAAAATTAATCAAGTTGCTTTGTCGATATACATCAATCCGTTAACCATTTCTTGGTTTTTATTCTTTCAGGGTTTGACAGCTCGTCGCCTTCCATTATCTAAAGAATGTTATGTGTCTAAGTTGGACCCAACTTTACCCACCCCGCAGAAACTGAAGCTTGACATGGAACTGGTATGTTTTGTTGTTTTGTACGTAATGACTACAATATATTTAACCATACACTCTAATCAAAGAAAAAAGGAGGGACACTATAGTGTTAAGCCCCGTCATAAAACATTGCACCGATCTGACTCTTGAACTGATGAGTCAATAAAGTCTAAATAAATAATACAAGAGTTTTGTCAATACGGTCTACTGCAGCGGCAGTGGTTTGGGAGGGGCGGTTGGGCGAGTGGTTCAAAATAGAATTGGACTGTCCATTTTTTCCCAAACACCCCCTCCCCTTCCACACCAGCACCACCAATTGTAAGCTATAATACGCGGCCTTTGTCTTTTTATTAAGACACCGATAACATCTTGGTCCCCTAGGATGCAATCGTCAATGGTGGCGGCAACAAAAACTACATAGGATAGCCTTCCACAGAGAGGTGAGGGGGTAAGGGATCGAGTGCGGATAAAAAAATGAAACGTCCCAATCCAACCGGCTAAGTACCTTGTTTCTTCTTTTAAACAGACGAGTCGACGTTTACTTGAATTCTCCAAAATAGTGTTTTTAGTCCTTAGGAGTTGACCGTGGTAAAATATAAGAAAGTTATTTATTATTCTAAAAAGTGAGGGGGGAGGGGCTGAAGGCCCCCCAGCTCCCCCGCTTCCGTCGCCCACCAACGACCTTTTAGGGAAATTGAAAAAAATTCCGTTATCGGTAGTTCGAAACAAATGACCGGAAATAGGGAAACAGGCAAATGGATAGATGGAAAAAGAATGCAAACTTTAATTCAAGGCAGGATTGGCAGACACAGATTTACTTTTTTAAAAAATATATATATATAAAGCAACAAAGCTTGATTAATATATGGGGATGGACACTGAATTTGAGCTGGAGTGACGTAAAAGTAATTAGACAAAGAATTAACACTGTTTTTTAATATATAGATTTAGCCAGGGCTAAAAGCGAAGCTCCCATTAATAAATTTATGATTTAAATCAAACAATAAACTTGTAATCCACAAATCAGTTAACTTAAGCGCACATATGTGACTTTTTAGGGAAAGCTAAGGCTAAGTGATTTTAGAGTGAAAAAAAATCTTTCATCGAATTGATAGCCGGTATATATACACCCAAAAAATAGCAATCATCGTCGATCACATTTAAGAGCCATAATAGCTCTTGATCACAGTAGATTAGTACAGGTAATCACATGATTTCGAGTGCAATTTGGAATAAATAAGCACGAGTAAGTTTTTTCAAAGGCTAACAAAATAATTTGTGGTCTTTGAAAAAATTTACGAGTGCTTATTTATTCCAAATTGCACGAGAAAAATTATGTGATTACTTATTAATAATATTCATGAAAAAATTGCGAGATAGCTCTAAAATCTCTTTAATAGGGAGTCAACCCGCGTAAGCTACGTGCAAAAATAAATTGTTCAAATGCTGCAAATATCATAACATGCGCGTGCAGTCAAAACAACATTTTGCTCGATGTTTTTAAAGTTTGCAAGCTGCAGAAACGGGCTGAACAGTTCATGGAATTGTTCAATTTGTTTGAAATAAAGATTTTGGGTTATTACCTCGAGTTTTCCGCTCTTTCAAAGAATTTCTTCTTCCTCCTCTGATATTTGCCGAGCTTTGTTTGGGCGCTTACCACGGCCAACCAAGCGAAGCTGTTTCGCTTTTTCCTCCAACACCTCTTTATTTTCTGATTTGAAAGGCAACAAAACAACCTTTGTCCGATGAGAAAACAATAAAAGAAACGGCCATACGTGTATTGGGCTTTGCAGACCGATTGGCATTGCCGCAGAAGATTCTGGACTTTTGTGGTAGTCTTCCCATCTACGAAGTCGAAGAAGTGTCAGTAGAGGCCATGAACGCAACTCTTTACAGCGTGCAAGGTAAAGGAAAAAAATATAAATGACCATGACCCATCGGCTGCAAAACTGCCTAAACGTATACTACTAAACGTATCCGGTTATTGTTTGAAACGGAGGCCCTGTATCGGCTAGTTAGGGCTTTAAAAGGACAAATTTATCGCTGGCAACACACGAAATGTCCCTCGCAAAAGCGACAGATTTGTAATGACATGAACAACAAATGTTGTTTCTTTTAAAAAGGAACTGTTACAGTTTATGACCTTTCAGTCTCAAACTATGAGGCTCATAGCAAGATGCTCGACCTGAAAACAGGCCTAGAATCCATCTTTCTTGAGGCCAGAATCGGTTGTCTAAGACAAAATCACTTCAACTAAACACTCACTAAGCGTTTTTCTGCTTGACCACAATAGTGCTATAACACGAGCACCGCGACATATTACCTGAATTCTTTCTGTCAACAACATCAGGAAATCACACAATTAACCACGTTCGTGGTACTGATAAAACTATACACAACCAACCAGGCACAATGTTTCCACACTGGCGAAATATCATCAAATTACTCTCGCTCAATAATTCTCGCTTTCTCCACATAAATCATCATCACATCCAAAGTTTCTCGAGGCAGTCGATTTATTCAAGATCCCGGATGTAGATGAGCCGTTTTGAAAGGGACTCATAGAGGTCGGCCCTCAAAACAATTTTTAACTAAGTCTCTGGCCTGGTCACAAACCAGCATCAATTTTGCTCTTGCCGAATAGATTTAACTCCTACAAACTACTTTTTGAGGCCGGAGACTTGTCACCGCCCACATCAAAGCCCGCAATATGATGCCTTTCCTTCTCAAACCCGAGATCAGTGTTTCACCCGTTTAGCCAAAATAACGAAATACGGTATCAAACATATTGGACGAGAGCAGACTTTGCTAATCGTGAGACTTGTTCGTCCTTCATAAGGCTTAATGATGCCTTCCGGAAAACTTTGCTGCAGGTGGCCAGAAAGAAATCTAGAAAATTAACCGACCACGGAAAACAACTTCTACCGCGCGCGCTGATTTCAAATGTAGTAGTATTTTATAACACGGGGAGAATTATGGGAAATGACAGGTAGGGGAGGAGGGGATAGGGAAAGATGTAAACAGCATTATAAACACAATTTTTTATCTACTGCAGCTTGTTAGGGTTTTTTGTACTGAAAACATCTTAAGAAAAAAAATGTTCTTGTACTGACCAAGCCTCAAATGAGACTGCTGCTAAAAAATCCTGGAGGTACCTTTTTGCAAATCCAGACAGATAAATGAATGACAAAAAGATCTACAACACTAAACTTCCTCACATGTCTTGCTGTTTAATACAGACGTTTCGCCCTTCGGGCTTCTTCAATGTATTTACAAAATCAGAACCTGGATAAAGAATACACAATTTGAAATAGTTATCTATATATATTCGAGGTAAAATCAAGGTTACAGAATGCGTTAAATGAAAGCAAGACATTAAAAGATTAAAAATGAAACGGTAAAAAATAATAAGTGGCAGGTGGAAAAAATTATGTCATTGCCGAAACACAACAGGTTCCCCAATCGGGGCCTCTGAGTCAAATCAAAGGGATTAACATAACGTAATCCTAAAGGGCACACCACGTGAGGATTTTAACAGTTATTTTGCATTGTGTTTTATTTGTTTCCATTGAGGGTATGGCCCGTCAGAAACGCCATTCACTGTCTTCACGATCATCATGCCCAACTAGTCAGAGTGGAAGAATAGAGTATTGCATGGATACTAACCAAATGATTTATCCATACAATTGCAAATGGACTAAAAGTACTTGCTATTACCTCCTTTCTTGCACCAGTAGCCATAATTGTCGCTATTCCGGTCACGTGACCAGAAATTATTGTTGTTATTATAGCTGTTAATTGCTAGAAAAGAGCTGTAGGGAACTAGTAAGCCTGCCAATAGCCTGTTCTGGGCTCTCAGATACTACCATATAGCTGGAACCTGGACAGGCTTGAACAGGATAGCTAGACCTCTCATTACAACAACCCGCAGCCATTTTTCTGTGGTATGTCCTTAGTACTAGCCAGGATCTTTCTAGCGAAAGCAGTTAACATTTTGTTGGGATCTTCCTACTACTGACAGTGAAACTTGATGTAAGGCTTCTTCTCTTAAGCGGCCACCTCCCATTAGCGACCGCCTATCCAAAACACCAAAACTTTCCCAGTCAAAGCGTTACAGTTGGAACCTGTAGTAAACGACCACCTCCTGTAAGCGACCCCGAACACTTAATCTCTTGTAAGCGACCTCATGACGCATTCATGCTACTTAGAATATACGAACAATTTTATTGACAACATGGAACTACACATGTCGTTTCTTAGACATTGCATGCAATAGACTATCTTCCATAAAGCAGATGCACCTGGACCTCGGAAAAGGCACCCTGTGGTTCGATTCTTGTTGCGACCACACAGTCTTTGCATTTTGGGTGGTCGCTTACGTGAGGTTCGACTGTACTACTAAGATCTTCCTACTTCTCAGCCAGGTAGATGCTACCGAGTAATGTAAACTGAAAACAAATAGCGCTAGGATGATCCGGCTTCAAGGTCTTCCTCCCTTATGTGTAAACACTCCCTAATATAATATTGCCGGAAACGCCAAAAATCAATTTACGAAGCGGAGTTTAATCAAGTAAATACGGTATTATTTTCACCAAATTACAACAGCCAATTGGAAGGGTTCTATGCAGGTAACCATATAGCCTGCGATATGTAGTCTGCTTCACAGCCGTTTTAAAGTCGTCCCGCAACGCTCTGTTTTCGGAAGGAGGGCGTTATTTTTTTCCCTCTCGAGCCAAAGAAGTAAAGAAGCAAAAGAAAAAAAAATAATAAGGTCTAATCTCAGGTTAGTAACCCTAGGATAAAAAATCTTCTGAGCTGATACGTATTTTGGCTGGCATTTTTAAGTAGTTAAATCTCGATAAAGCAGTCTTTTTATACATGATCGTCATATAACGATGTGTGTGATATGGATTGAGGGTGAATGTTTCGAATTATATTCTGGTTATAACGATTTTTGGTTACATACTATAAACAAGGACAACTTTTTCTTCTTCCAAGAAAAAAGATTAATAAATGACATGCATGTTTTAAATTTGTGTCTTTTACTTACCACTGTGCGTCAGTTTTTTGTCTCGTGATCCGTACTCGACCCGTTTTATTTACTCCGCGTGAAATGTATTGTCTTATTCCCATTTTGACTCGTATTTACTTTGAACAGCTTGTTGGCTGACTCATGGTTTATATTTTCTGCTTTGCCTAACATAGTGGATCATAGAGTTTTGACATCAGTGAGTAATCATTATGCTCCACAATATTCCACTCAGATATATCAGCCCCAAACTGAATTAATGAAACAAGGTCAAAACCTGGGTGAACAATTTTGCACAAATACTGCTTGTTTTCTAGATCTGTTTGCCGAGTCACCAGTCGGTGTTTTAGTGAACTGGAATGCGTCGAAAACCCCTATTGTCAGACCTGCACGGGTAGATACGAGTTCGTTTTTAACGCGAAGGCTGCGAAACTTTGCAAAGAACAACAGATATCATTCGGCAATAGTACGAAATATTCCGATTCCATTGATGGCAAATATTTCTTGAGAAATAAGCGCTTAAAAGGACCCAATTGTTCAAAGAAAATCGCGTCTAGTAAAAACTTTGCTGATATTTTTTACTGAAATTTCTGGTATCGGCTTTTATTGATATAATAAATATGCCGGAGAAATTTCAGAAAAATCGTTAGAGCAGAAGTCCGTAACAAAAAGTCGATCAAAATTCAGCCGTGAAAAATTTTTGGAATTTCAAAGATAAATTACTATCAGGTACAAGGAGCCACCAGTTCGAATTTTCGGGACAGGTAAATTCAATGTTTGCTAAATAAATTCTGAAAACAAAAGCCGATTGCCTATCGTGCTATTCTTTAAAAGGTCCTTTTTAGTTTTAGAAGCACTATAAACTGCTCCAAACCTTGCTCTGACGTCGAACGACTTGTTTCCTTGTTTCTCTTGTACCCGCCTCGAATAGCCTTCGCTAATTGCGGGCACAAGCTTTGTAAGCTATATTTAATTTGAAATAAACGTTGTTGTTGTTGTTGTTGTTGTTGTTTTCAATATATCCCTCGGCAGTTTTGCTCAAGATTCATACATTTTGATGTATTGCAATGCATCCTCAACGGCTTTTCTTGCTGTACGTTGCTTCTAATTCAGGAAAAAGGCATTGGGATTGTAAACTACCTTGTATCGAAGCTCAGATAGAACTGTGGGGCCAGCACCTTGTTTATGACCAGAAAATGAGCACGAGTGGCAGCTCTGCGAGGAATTCGCACCTCAACCAGGGGGAATAAATGGCAATGATGCCCATGTCTGCCAACCGATCTGTATAAACATGTATTGCATAATAATCAAGAAAAAACTACCGATTCATTGAAGGAAGGAGTGACAAAAATTCCAGAGTTGTAAAATTATTCACGGGCAGTATTTTGCAATAATTTTATTTTGCAGTATGATGTAATTCGGCCAGGCATGGGCATCATTGTCGTTCGTCCTCCCTGGGTGAGGTGCGAATTCGTCGCAGAACTGCCACTCGTACTCATTTTGTAGTCATAAAACAAAGGTGTTGGACAGTTCTATTTGAGTTCTGATACGAGGTAGCGTCCAATCTCAACACCATTTCCCTGAATTGGAAGCAACGAACAGCAGTAAAAGTCGTGAAAATGCATTGTAATACATCAAAATATGCAGCAGGAGTTTGAGCAAAATTGCCAAGGGATATTTTAAAAATGTCGAGGAACAAGTCACTTTACTTCAGAGCAAGGTTTGGAGCAGTTTATAGTGCTTCTAAAACTAAAAAGTACCTTTTAAAGAACAACACGATAGGCAATCGGCTTTTGTTTTAAGAATTAGCAAACATTTAATTTATTTGTCCCGAAAATTCAAACTGATGTCTCCTTCTACCTGATAGTAATTTATTTTTGAATTCCAAAACAATTTCACGGCTGAATTTAGAGCAACTTTTAGTTACGGACTTTTGCTCCAACGATTTTTCTGAAATTCCTCTGGCATATTTATTAAATCAATTAAAGGCGATACCAGAAATTTCAGTAAAAAATATCAGCAAAGTTTTTACTAGACGCGATTTTCTTTGAACAATTGGGTCCTTTTAAGCTCTAATTTCTCAAGAAATATTTTTTTACTGGGTAAGACGCGATTTTCTTTGAACAGTAGGGTCCTTATAAGTGCTACTTTGGCAAAATATATTAACCATCAATGAAACTGGAATATTTTGTACTATTGCCGAACGATATCTGTTGTTCTTTGCAAAGTTTCGCAGCCATCGCGTTAAAAACGAAAAAGTTATGACGAAAACTTTGTCACAGCTAACTGCGCCTGTATTAATAACGGAGCCACCTTAAGAGTAGCGCACCCATGAGGGGTGGGGTGGGGGAGTTGTACGGAAGAGGTCGATGAATACTTGGCGACAAGGTGCAGCAGCGACAAATCGCTTCGTGTATGCTAGAGAATTTCTGTGAAAATCTCTGTCTCTGCAACAGAATTTTGTTGTCACAACAAGTGGTACAAATTCAGTCTGATTTGATTATTTCGCGACTTGTTGCAGCGACAAAATTCTGTTGTGGAGACAAAGATTTTCACTAACATTCTCTAGACCGCACCAAGCGATTTGTCGCTACGACGTGTCGCCGCAACGTTTTGCTGAGTCGCCCGACCTGCACACAAGGAGTGATTTATCGCCACGACGTATCGCTGCAACTTGTGGCCTAGTGTGTTCCGACTTTGTCAGGGAGCAGCATGCTCTCAAGTGAAGTTTCAAGTTTAACCAATATTCAGAAATGCAACTGATTTAAAACTATCTTTAAAAAAATGGTCTAAGGTAAAATAAATAATCGACAACACCCATCTCTTTCTCCTACTACCTTTCAGCAAATTCAAAAAAAATTCTTTTTTGATTATATGAATTAAAATAAATAATAAACAGCTCAGCCTGCACTTTTGAGTTAGGAATGTAAATGAATAGAGGTTTACTTAACACGTAAGACTAGCTAGAGTTAATGAGATTTTACACTTCTTTGGTGCTTCGCAATTAGCTCCCGCGTGCATCATAGCTCGTGCGCGCACTGGCAGATACAAATAACAAGTTACAGCTCATAGGTCATGCACAAGTGCAGGTCCCTGCTCTATTGATGAATCAAATAACAGAGATAAGTACAGTCAGGTCTGTTTATAATGGTTACCCTGGGGAAATGGCCAGGTGACCATTAATTGTACGGCAGGGTGACCGCTAAATTCAGGTTTCCTTTTTAAAAATCAACTGGAAGTTGATGAAAAACGCTTTTATGTGAAAATAATTATTCTCTGACTGTAGTTTCCCCTTAAGCTATAACTATATATATTTAGGATTGTGATTAGGGACATGAGGAGTGTTGTTTATTTACCGTAGCAAGGTGATTTGTACTCCTAATCTCCACTTGGAAACTGCGACCTTCGTTTTGTATCTACCGTGCACACAGCACGTTTATTATTTCTTAACCCTTCCACTGCCAGAATGTTTGATGGAGATTTGTAAGGTGACTCTAACTTTTGAGTCTATGGACGAAATCCTTTAATGTGACCATTCAAATGAAAGGTCTCTGCCGGTACTTTCACATGATGCCATTTGTTTCTCAAAATTTTAGAAAATGAAATTTGGAAATTTGGTCGAAATTTGCCTTTGGACACATTTGGTAGTGAAAGGGTTAATATTAAATTAGTGAACATGAAATCGTTTTGACTAAACCAGATACAATACTCCAAAATCAGATTGTTTCTCCATAATACAAGAAAGGACATGTTTTACTAAAATGTAAATTTAAAAAAGGAAGAAAAAAGTGAATGTGCGCCTTGACTCCAGGTTCTCCAGTCTTCTTGATGTATCCACAGAAACATCTGGCTTGCTGCCTGGAACACACTGGTATGAACTGTGCTTATTACATTATTTAAAAGATAACTAGTAAAAATCGAGTGCTCAGCTCTGATCACCGACCACCTTCGCTAATTTCACTGTTCTGTTCCTTTCACAAATGGCACTGACCCCGACGGAATCCCTAGTTTCTTAATCGTAACCTCAAGAAATGCCGGGTTTCGCTACTGGGAATAATACGTTATGTAAATATCATGAGGTGTATATTTCTATACAATTACCAACCAAAATAACATACAAAATCTCACTTACTTTCAACAACTTTTATAATGCAAAGGCGTGCCGCAGAACAAATACTCAAACAAGATCTTTGAGATAAAATATAATATGGTTAAATATCCCAACTGGCCGTGCAAAGGAAACCGGTTGGCCATTTATAAGAGCGGTCAAAGACTTAACTCGGGAAAACTAGGAGCCAAATCCAGGCAGTGTGGGACTTTTAAAATAATAGTTAAAAAGAAAATCCTTTTTCATAGAGAAAACTGAGTGCAGCTAACACTCTACTCAAATAATTTCAAACAAATAAGCAAATTAGAACATTTGGTAGGAGGCTAATAAAGGGTGGCCGAGGATCTGAACTCGGGACGACCGGCTGAAAAATTCAAATAATCATAATGCTTCCTAGCGAGTCAACTAAATGGTGCAGTAAAGAAAGGGAGAATGTGTTTGACTAAAGAGCCATATTTGCTGTACTGTACTGTACTATTCTTTGTAACAAATAATCAAATGATGTTTAACTAAAGCTAAACTACAGAAACAAAAAAAATCCACCTATTCCTGCTTTGTTCATATCTACAACTATAGCTCTGTCACTAATATCCTTAAGGTGCCTCGACCCAGTTTTTTTGGGGGGGGTACCATGCTACTTTGAAGCTCTCTGGTATCCCCATCTTTACTTTTATCGTAAGTCGAACACATGGAATGGATAACATATAGATCAATCTACAATATAACATAAAATTTTTGGCGATCGGAGTAAATGTCACGTGGTTATAATGCCACGCTCCTTTGAGGTCTGAGTCGAAAATCTGCTGTTGTCGGCATTTTTTCGTGAAAATCTCTCGGCTACACATAGTGCTCATTAGTGCCTTGCGCTGAACAGAGTTTCACCAAAATCGCAAAGACCCAATTCGAGAAATTCAGCGGTTTCCAAATTTAGGTCATAATTTATGCGAAAATGATAAGCAAACTTTACACGGATTATATCTAATAAACTATGAGATTCATCCCTTTATTTTGGGCATCGTTATAACAGATGGGTCCTTGCAAGTCAGCAAAACGCTTTAGGGCCTTGTAAATGCGCGCGATTTCGAGCAAAGCAAACATATAGAAAGTATAGTTTTCGCTATTTGTTGACGTTTGTCAGCGTTTAAGAGTCCTTCTCACGAAAAAACAATTTTCTAAAAAATTCGTAGTTTTTTTCAGGGCCACAATTGATTAACTAACTACCCAGACTCTGAATTTTATGGTTATTGAAAAACTGTGACATTATCTTCTATAAGCCCAAACTTGAGTAAACATTGAACATTTTTAGCGTTTTGGCTGCGTTTGTGCTTTGGGAATTGTCTATTGTTTCTAGTCTGTCATTATACAGCATTCTTGTTCAGCACGCGTGCAACGACCGCTCTTGGCTGACTTCCGAATGCTCATCGAGATATGATAATTTTGGTACCGTGAGAAAGGCCATCGCGTGATACATAGAGGTTTAACTCACAATTTTTAATCAATTCTTGTGCTTCTTGTGCCTTTGCAAAAAAATCAAGAAGTGCCACACACTAAATCTACTTACTATTTTTTTCATAGGTTTAATGCAAGCCAATAATTAAACCAACTTGTGACGGGAATCCCTTCTATTTTCTCATACTAAATTATAATATCTCGGTGAGCATTCGGAAGTCAGCCAAGCGTGGTCGTTGCACGCGTGCTGAACAAGAATGCTGTATAATGACAGACTAGAAACAATAGACAATTCCCAAAGCACAAACGCAGCCAAAACGCTAAAAATGTTCAATGTTTACTCAAGTTTGGGCTTATAGAAGATAATGTCACAGTTTTTCAATAACCATAAAATTCAGAGTCTGGGTAGTTAGTTAATCAATTGTGGCCCTGAAAAAAACTACGAATTTCTTAGAAAATTGTTTTTTCGTGAGAAGGACTCTTAAACACCGACAAACGTCAACAAATAGCGAAAACTATAATTTCTATATGTTTGCTTTGCTCGAAATCGCGCGCATTTACAAGGCCCTAAAGCGTTTTGCTGACTTGCAAGGACCCATCTGTTATAACGATGCCCAAAATAAAGGGATGAATCTCATAGTTTATTAGCTATAATCCATGTAAAGTTTGCTTATCATTTTCGCATAAATTATGACCTAAATTTGGAAACCGCTGAATTTCTCGAATTGGGTCTTTGCGATTTTGGTGAAACTCTGTTCAGCGCAAGGCACTAATGCGCACTATGTGTAGCCGTGAGATTTTCACGAAAAAATGCCGACAACAGCAGATTTTCGACTCAGACCTCAAAGGGGCGTGGCATTATAACCACGTGACATTTACTCCGATCGCCAAAAATTTTATGTTATATTGTAGATTGATCTATATGTTATCCATTCCATGTGTTCGACTTACGATAACAGTAAAGATGGGGATACCAGAGAGCTTCAAAGTAGCATGGTACCCCCCCAAAAAAAACTGGGTCGAGGCACCTTAAGTATCTTTGAACAAATGAGTTTACCCACGTCAGGATCAAAGACTACCCTCTCTCTCGCGATTTCCTTCCCAGAAATCAAAATTACTTGCTGACAAGTAATTGAAGCACACCTTTTAGGCGTCCTTTGCTTCTCTTGGGTTCATTTTGAGGCAACGATCCTAAACCTGGGCGATCCTTGACTTGAATGTTTTTTTCTTCCAAAGCAGGGCTCTGTTCAGATGATTCTAAATCGTCATGAAAAAAAAAAATAGTAAAAATAACAATAAAAAAAATTATGTTCATAATTTACAGAAATATTTGAAGTAAGAATGGCCAAAAGTTTCCGATTGTCGCCAGCATTATTATTTATAAGAATGACTGACCGAAGATTAAAACCTAGACGCAAATGGACGGAAGAAATGAATGCCGATCTTCTAAGCTGCAAACGAGAGGCCGTGGCTATGACACTATTGGAACAACCACCGCTGGATGGTAATGGGAGGAAAAAAGGCTATATCAGAATTATAAGTGAGCTCTGGGATGCGAAAGGATATGGAGATCTCGGACTCTCAAGCCAGAACTTACGAGATCAAGCAGCTAGACTTGAGAAAACGTTAGAAGAGAGCTCAGAAAACCTATCGTGGGAGGCACAGACGGATGCAAATTCAAGAGTTCTCGCTCAAAGAATCGTGTCTACGGATGCTCAGATCGGAGCAAACTCGAGAGGCTTTACTTCTTTTCCCATAAATACAGATTTCCTTATTCTTGAAGAAACAGGAAGTGAATCACAATATGCTAATCTGTTAGCCTCATCAAACC
Source organism: Porites evermanni (assembly GCA_942486025.1). NCBI lineage: Eukaryota > Metazoa > Cnidaria > Anthozoa > Scleractinia > Poritidae > Porites > Porites evermanni. The sequence goes on along the minus strand of CALNXI010000869.1, from coordinate 26,596 downwards.
AAGATTTACATATAGCTAGTACTCCTCAAATTCCAGGAGACGTAGAGCAGAAAGAGCAAAGTGTGAAAACCATTTAAACAGCCCGGGATGCCTTCCAGAGGATGATACCATTTACAAGCCATCTATGATCAACTGGGGGAAACGAAGCGATGGTAATGCAATTGTTATATCGACGTCAGTAATAACAGATGCTTACAACGAGATCGAAACCTGGAGAAAAAACGTATTTCTTGTACCATATGGGAAAATAGGAAGGGATTTTATTGATCAAGTGACTTTGCATATTAATGACTGGAATAGTGGTTCCGACAATCAGCACATATCTCTGAAAGCAGCTTTTGTGCTTCTCGCTGTAGGGCTCCAAAAGCCAAGCCCGAAGTCTAAGGCAAAAGATCATCAAGATGTCTTGTCTTAGCGCCTAATACTTTGGAGGCAAGGTGAAATTAATAAGTTATTACGCGAAGGTAGAATTATTC
>CALNXI010000869.1:6120-21120 GCA_942486025.1 Porites evermanni | reverse complement strand
TGGAAAAAAAATTCTTGCCAATAAATCTGGGTGCGTGCAAACCATTCTTTTATTTTTTGTTCTTATACACCACATCTGAGTAGAAAGAGTACTATGAGGCGCTGTTTTTATCATACAGACCTCAGTAGTACATATGGCCTACAAGGTCGGTAACCAATCAGAGCGCGAGAAAGACAATAGAGGTATTGTTTGAGAGGGCCACGTGTCTCATTAGCATGGGGTACGTCATCACTTTGTTCACGTGACCTCTCTCAACCAATCGGAGGGCAGCTCCCTGGCATNATGACGTCACCGGAAGTGACATGACGGTGAAACCGGAAGTCATTGAAAAACACACTGTATTGAGGTCAAAATCATCCATCAACATCATTTAATGCAAAACAAGTCTCGACAGTGGCCTAGGTTACATCCGGGACGTGTGTGACGTCCGAATGACGTCACGCCCTTTTTTACATTAATACACATAATGAAGATAGGGTGTTTGCTTCCTGGCGGCAAACGTCATGAGCAATGGATGAGGCCATCGAATGTAGTGGTTGAAACTTAACCTTGACCATGGTTTGATTAAATGGAATTTAAACGTGGAAAAGATGTCTGAAACGAATCGGAAGGAGGGTGGTTAGAGCCAAGAAGCAAACTGAATGAGAAAAAGTCGACCATTGCCACGCACGAGGCGGTGGTTTATTATCCATTGATTAACTGGAAGACAAAAAAATGACTTAATTACAAGCGGGACGTGTGTGACGCCCTAGTGGTGTCACGCGCTTGAAGGATTGTATACAAAACAATTCTATTAAAATCCAGTCTTGAGTAAATTCGAAATGGTCTAGGATCCAATGCGTTTCTGGGAAAAAATTAACGGTTCGGTTTGAAAAGATGTAATAAGCTGGACCATCCTTGATGATTGATGATACAAAGTTTGTGAGGGATGGACCAGCTTTGGAAAAGCATCACACGTTGGAGGATCCCATGGGAATCTAATTGAATTAAAAAAATCATGAACATCCAGCAGGGGTGGCGCCACCATGCAGACCTCCCCCTGCCGGGTGTTCAGAATTCCCAATCCATGCTGTCCATCATAGCACAGCCCCGACAGGGTTCATGGAGGGTGGACACGTGACGTAAATAAATCCAACAGCGTTTGCAGACAAAATATAATTGTCCAGTCAGATTTTGTAGGGACCTCGTGTGTTGGTTCATCACCTGGGTAATGGCTGAAAAAGGGAAGGGAGATAAATGGCTCGTATGACAAAACGAGAATCTGAAAAAAGGAAAAAAAACATAGGTTTTTTAAGAAAGGGGTGGGTAGCCCATTCCTTGCAACATCTCGCACCAATAACATGGCACGTGTAAGTCGCTTGCACGACGAAAGTTCAAATAACAACGACAACAGAGTAATTTGACGGGTCTCGGAAACGGAAGAGGGACCCCTGATCCAGTGTACCACTGCACGATACTGCCGAGGAAACACCATGCAGCGGAGGTACCGTGAACCCTGTGGGTGCTGAGAATGGTATGCGAATCTACGAAAAAATTAATAATGATAATTTTGTAAGCCCATTAATAAATAAGCAATGCGGTCTCGGATCCAGCGGTTGTTCCCAATCATGGCATTTACATCTGAAACGTTTCATGAAGACTGATTACACATTTGACAGTACTGTAATGACATCGCAATTGCACGGGTCTAATCCATCCTCCGTATTGTTTTAAAGTGTAATGAAAGCCTACAAAGAGGTGCAAAGTCGAATCAGGGTGGGAATACTGGTGTAAAAAAGACCCCATTGCAAAGGACGGATCCATTGCGTGTGATGACGTAACAGGCAATGCGTGCCTGTAAAAAATGAACTAAAAATTAATCATCTAAAAACCCTAACAGGGCTAAATCCTGTTCACCCACGGGACCCTGGCCCGGAGAAACGAATTGATCCGGAAGGTCATACGTAGGGGCCAATCGTCCCAGTCCCGATGGTTGGGATCCCCATTCTGCACATACTCCACGATTTCATCTTCGGTTAAGGACCCCTCCCTGTTACCGGAAATGACGTCATCTATTCGCAAACCGTCCATCATTCGTTCGCAATGATTACAGACTCCACCATGGGTGGTATGGGCGACCCACTGATAAATGTGGCACACAGGTTGGTTTTCCACAAAATCCAAGGAATCTATCAAAAAAAAATCAACAGGAACAGGTTGGGACCCAAAACCGCGCCGCCCAATTGAGTCTGGCTCGTCGAGGGCAAAGGCAAAGGTGGACAGGCCACAGCACTGTTCGTAGAAAATCAACCCCCGGGAACACGTCTAGGATTGGAGGGGAAAAAAAAGTATAAGGAAAAGGGACCCACACCCGAAAAAAATCAAAGCCATAAGACTCACCCGCCATGCGACGACGATGGACCTCATGATCCAGTTTCCGGGCGACAGGGTGGTCCCACGGCAGCATTTTGGCCAAATCGCGCATTTCTTCGTGGGTACAGCGTCTGAAGAGAGCGCGCAGACGATCCTGTCTCATCGGCAGGTGCCACAGGGTCTTCAACAGATCAAACAACATCGCAATCGGTACAGAGTACAACACAATGGACTGCAAAGAGCTCACCATCTTGAACAGCAACACTGAACAAAGTGGAATGAACCCACATCGAATGCGCGTGGGGTTTTACCGACGTGTTGAGAGAACGTGATTGGTGGAGAGGCATCACGTGGGGAGGACGTGACCGAAAGGACACTCTAGGGGGTACCCCCCATGGGTACACTTTTTAATCGATCTCGTGATGATCGTGTGATGTGTTTTCTACCAATCCTGCCCCTGGCCATGATCTCGTGATGATCATGTGAGGATGATGTCACCCCATCACGTGAGGCTGGCTACAAAAAGGAGTGACTCATTGCCTCACATTCGTTGCTTGCTCGTCGTCGTCATGAAATACCAAGGACTTGTTGACCCCGAAGACAAGCCGTTTGGCAACGTGTTGCCCTTCGAAGTCCAGATCAAGATTATGTTTTGGGTCGAGTGCTTTTACACCATGGATAAGCGAAAGAAGGTGGTACCGTAGTTGAAGGGGTTACCCAAATGCGACCTGACAGGTTTCCCTCAACATCTGGACGAGGACCGTTGGTGGAACCAAGTGGTGGTGCGGTTACATGCGCCCAGGAAAAATGGCTGTCACCACTGCCACCGCCTCATGGATCAGTAAGGGAAGGATGTTTTTGTTTGTTTTGTTTTGTTTGTTGGCTGAGCGTCTTTTTTTGTAGGTTTCAGATTGGCATGATGGTGGAAATGGCGCGTCAACCCCCCAATCTCGACAACCTGATGAACGAGGGCATTGCGTTTGTCATTGACACGTTCAAGCATCGGATCCCCCAGTGTCCCCTTGGAAAACGCCCCGTCATGATCGGAAGAAGGAAGGCCTCGTACGAGACGATTGACAAAGTCATGAAACGCTTGGACTTGATCATGAATGTCATGTCAGCCATGCAATTTATTGTCATTGATATAAATTAAAAACAAGTGATGTGTTCTATAGCAGTGTTTTTGTTCATGGTTTAAATAAAGCTTCCAGGGTGGGATAGACCGCTTTGTCTTCTTCACGCGTGCCTACAATGGCGGTGTTGTCTTGGAGGGTGGGTAGAGCGATGTGTTCCTCGGTCATGCCTTCACAGGGTTGATAGTGTTGGGAGGTGGGATTCCACCAAGACCATTGTTCCATATCCAAATCAAAGACATAGAGGGGTTTGCCTAATAGCTGGGCCATGACCACACTCCATCCTGTCCCACCCAACAGATGCTTGCGTAACTCGTCAAAATAGCCCACCACCAAGACTAAGGACGCAGGCTGGATCACGTAACAATTGCGTTGTATATACTGGAGGCTGATGGGATGATGGATTTGTCGACCCAATCGAAAAGCCGCCCGGGTGACGGTGGGTGTGGCTGCGTCCAACTCGGGCTGCGTCAAGGGCGCGAGGGACTTGGCTCGAGGGTGACAGGGTGGGATGAGGACCACACACGAATGACCATACAAATGACATAATCGTTCCACATGCGTGTCCACGCCTTTGGCACCCCCCGTGTAAATGGTCAGGGGCATGATCTGTGAAAAAAAAATTAAAAACAGTGTTTATGGTGAGACAAAGGAGTCCAAGCCCACATGGTATGCGGTTCATCATCAGCGTACAGCAAGGGGCTTTGCCATTCCCGACAGGTGACGGTTTGTTCGAAAGTACGTCGGACCGTGCTGCATTCATTGCAATTGTCAGGGATCCAATCCAGTCCTTGACCTCGAGCGAACGCCTCGTCTTTGTCTTCCTTACAATAGTGACATAACAAATGATCCATCAATCGATCACACCGTTTTTGCCACAGCACGCGTTGGGCATTGACTTGGAAGAGGGTGGGCAGGACATGGGATTGGCGACGTGACCATCCACTCATTTGACAGGCCCGTACTTGAGCGCAATGATCGTGCCAGACCCCACTCCCATGTTCCCCGTAGGTATGATCCATGCACCAATTAGGACCCTGATCATTGGTGGCCATGACATTGACGGTGGCGATGGGAAGAGGGGCCAAGTCCCGGCAGCCCTGCCCTTCCAAGACCACGAGGGGGTACGACATCTCTTGGAACAGTCGATACAGGCCATTCAGCGTGAACACCCCGAGACGACCCCGTTGGGGGGTAAGGTACTGTTGACACCAACGGGTGATATCGTCCTGGATCTGATGGTAGGGATGAAATTCGTGGCGGTTGTAAGCCGTGTACAGTTCAAAGGGCAACCCATGCACCGTCTTAGTCTGACGATCGACACGAGTTTTGGCCTCCTCGGATAATTGATTGTACGACACGCCCTTCGGTAACAGGTATTTGAAAAGGGCATGATGATGCCCCGTCCAATCACAAAAAGCCAGTTCTCGAATAATATACTCGTTTCGGGACATGGCAAACCCCTGACTGTACACCAAGAGACCCACTTCGTTGAGCGCCATGATCGCTTACCGTCGATGGGAGAGGACTGTGGTGAATGAGACGGCCGTCGTGCCACCTCTGGTTTTATAGCGGAAGGCGTGTACTCTGATTGGTGGACCATCCCATCACACCACCCTCACGAGTTTAAGGGCTGAGACAGGATTGGTGGAAAAAAAGATCCTATGAGGATCACGAGACGCAGGGGGATGGGCTATAAAAGGCAGGCAAGACGTTCACTCAGAGTCATTCAGCCAAGGCATGGAGCGTCAAGCCACTCAACCTGCCGCTGTGCCCTCAGGACGCAAACGACGCCGAGTGAGTAGTAAGAAACCCAAGGGGGAAGAGGAAGCCCCAGCGCCAGCCCCAGTGCCAGCCCCAGACATGAAAGCCACCCGTGAACTCGAGATGGCTCTTATCGGTTTGCCACGAGGAGATCCACTGACACCCTCCACACCCTCCCCCGTCTGTTCCGTCCACGAGTTGATGGAGGGAACCCTGAAAGACTATAAGGAAGAATGCGTCGAGGAAGGGACGTTTCATTCGGATCCCGCCAAGGAAGTAGGGGAATGGGAAGAACACGACCTCGACCAAATGGAGACCCAATTGAACGAACTCTTGTATGAAACGTGCCCCTTTCATCCTCTTCAATACATCTATTGTGTCAACCCCCAGACCCAATTTGGCCAGTTGAGGTTCAAGTGCCCCCAAGAAGGGTGTCCCGTCTATTTGTTTGAAGATTCTCGGGAGGTGATGATGGAGAAATTGAAAGAAGACACGCATCCTCAAGTACGTGCCCGATTGCAACGAGGGGAGCTCAAGTGCAAATGTGGGTTCGTCCCCAAGATGAAATTGAGCCGTACCAGCAAAAATTACCAGAAAGTGTTTTTCAGTTGTGGGAGCTTTCTCCTTGGGCAAGAACCCTGTGGCTACTTTCAATGGCTACATGGCCCGCTGTGGTGCCCCCGAGAGCAAGCGCAACCCACGCTGAGACGATGGGTGAAAGACACACCCCCTGAGGTCCAATACAGGGAGGAGCATCTACCTATCCCCCTTTTGAAAGGAAAAGGCCAAGAGATGGAGAAATCCCCACCCTGGGAGATGAACTTTATCGAGAGGAATAGGCCGTGGCTCAATCAGTTTGGGGAAGCCGCCAAAGCCAAGGAGAGAGAATTTGAGAGAAGGCGCCATTTGCATAAGAACTTTGGTAGCACGGGTTTGTTTTGAAAAAAATCATGTAGGTGTGTGAAAAAACTATTAAAGACAGAGATTGGATACGATCGTATGTCAGTGTCTTGATGTCGTCGCCACGCGCTTACGAAGATCCCCAGGAACCGGGGGCCTTGGGCGGGGTCCAACCCTTTGCCAAAGCCCATAAATTGAAAACCCCGCAAGCGCAACGGATTCTCCAATCGGTGTTGAGTTATACCCTCCACAAACCCCGACGGACGCGGTTTCCCACCCCGCCCACGTTGGTCTTTGACCGAGACGAACAATGGCAGATGGATTTGGTAGACATGCAAAAACTCAGTCGATGGAGCCAAGGCAACAAATATTTGTTGACCGTGATCGACGTCCTGTCCAAGTATGCCTGGGCCGTCCCCATCAAATCCAAAAGCACGCAAGAGATGATCCGAGGGTTGACACGCATTTACCAGCAAGCCTCGCCGCGGCGACCGCTCTGCGTGCAGACGGATCAAGGCAAAGAATTCTACAATCGAGGGGTCCAAGCCTGGTTCAAGAAACAGGGGACGCATCATTTTTCCACGTATGGGGATAGCAAGGCCTCCGTGGTGGAACGATGGCATCGCACGTTGAAACAACGCATGTACCGTTATTTCACCGCCCACAATACGTTACGGTACGTGGACGTGTTACAACCCTTGATCCATACATACAATCACACCCATCATCGCAGCATTGGGATGGCCCCGCATCAAGTCACCCCCAAAACGGTGCCCGACGTGTGGGACAGACTCTACGGGTCGCGTTTGGACCAAACGACCCCACCTCCCAAATGTCGAGTGGGCGATCGTGTGCGTCTCAACAAGAAACATCGTCCCTTCAAAAAAGGGTATTTGCCCGGTTGGACGGAAGAAGTGTTTGTGGTCACGCACGTCCGTCGTCATCCTGTCGTCACCGATCGACTCAGTGAATGGGACGGCACGCCTATAAAAGGCACGTTTTACGAACCCGATGTTCAAAAAGTGCAAGTGTCGGACGACTCGTTATTTCGGGTCGAAAAAGTGTTGAAACGCAAAGGACGCCAGGTGTTGGTCCGGTGGAAAGGGTGGCCTGCCAAGTACGATAGTTGGATTCCCGCGCAACATGGTACGCGTCAAAATAACGCCTCGAAAAAGAAAAAAGCGGGTGCGGTTTTTGGATGAGGTCCAGGCGGATTCCAGCCGACCGCGGGCCAGTTACACACCCCCTCCCACCAGCGACGCAGACATTCTGAAATTCATCCACAAGAAAGCCGCCGGCCAACGACGAGCCAAAGTCAACAGGATGGCGGGGGTCGCTTTTGGTCAACAAGCCCTCCGTGCTTACACGGCGGCCCAAAAGAAACAACGCCGACGCGCTGGTCGTCATCCACCCATGCGCCAAAAGAAACCCCCCAAACAAAAGACTTGCATGACCCTGATGGAATTGGCACGGGCCTTTCCCAACATTGCCCATCAAGTGTGTTTTCATCCCAAACAATCGACCTTCAATTCGTTGGTGGGACGCGTCACTCGCAGCAAACAGAAAGTGGACCAGTGGCTATAAAAGGACCCTGCCCCCGCTTGGATGTTACCACTCCTCATCATAAGTGAGATTAAACGCATGACGCTCGTCAGCGATCCGACCAACGAGTTTCCCAACAACGCCAACAACAGTTTCAAGGTCCGACTGCCCGAACGGCTGTCGTTACCGGGCGAGGGATGGCATGCCTCGTTGATGTCCCTGACGGTCCCGCATCAAGGACAGAGCAATGCCGTCATTGCCACGGATCCTCATACCAAAGTCATCCAATTCAGTGTGACGTACTTGACGCGCAAATATGTGCTAGGGGAGTATCGACGGGTCAGTTTCAAGACCAAGGAGTACTATGTGGAATTGGAAGAAATCATGAGTACCAAACATCCTGTGACCTCGGGGAACCTGTTTTGGCAACGAGCGATGCAAGAAGTGCACAACACGACCATGGAGCAACTGATGTACGAACAAGATTATGCCAAGACCTTTGATGCGGATGAACGACCCCTGGTCAGTGTGAAAAAGAACTGGATGCCTATGATGACCTGGAAAGACAATGCCCTGATTTTGCATGCAGTGCCTAAAGGAGAGTTGCTAAACGGCAACAAGACCAAAGCCACGAGCGCCTTTTCCCTGGATCTAGGGGTAGCGGAAAAGTTTGGCTTCATCGAACAACCCCAAGGCGTGGTAGGGTATGTGCTGGGCCCCAATCTCCAATTCACTTGCCCCACCGTGACCTATGATGGCCAAACACCCCCAAGGATCCCTCGAATCGAACAGACTATTACTGGGAAGGAGCGCATTATGCCGGGACGCAACCCTCGGATTTGACCAGGGACGTGATGGATCAAACATTTGTGGTGAAAAATAAGAGGCTTCATCTTTCCAGGATGGTGGAATGGCAGTTTAACAACCTGAATGCCTCCTTTGAAAAAGTGGTGGGGACCCGCAAACGCACCGTCATGGTCTATTCGGATCTAGTCGAATCCTCCGTGGTGGGGAGTGACAAGTTTCCCCTGTTACGGGAAGTGCAATTGTTGAGAACGGGCGAGGGTGAAAGTACGGCGGAACCCCTACACCATCAATGGATCAAAGTGCGAGGACAACTGATGGATATCTTGGAAGTCGAGATTGCCAGTACCAGTGGACCCCTGGCCGTCCTACCCCCTGGCAAAACCCTAGTGACCATCGGTCTCAAACAGCTATAAAAAGCCACCCACGCCTCGCGAGGGACCAAAAGCACCTCGACGTGAACCGACATGCGCGGAGGCAGTTTAACGCGATACCACACGCCCGTGGTCACCCAACAAGAAGGGAAAGGCTTGGCCGAAGACTTGATCAAAATGGCGGGACCCCTCCTCGTGCAGCACGCTCAAGCGGGACTGCAAGATATCCAACGAGGCAAGAGTGCAGCGGAGACGTGGGCTGATCGAAGTGCGCAAGTCCACCGCGGGTTGAAACGTAAAGCCCCCGCGATGGCCTGGACGATCGGCAAAAACAGAGCCAAACGCACTGCCCAAAATACCTATAAAAGAGCCACGCAACGTGTACGGGACATCTTTGGACTGAAATCATGGTACGTGTGGGTGGCTTTCTCAAAACGCAAAATCGCATTCGACGGCAACGCGCCCGTGGACGGTTCATCTCGCCGTACCAAATAGGGGGCACGATCTTTGGCAAGTCCACTATGGCGCGCTATCCCTTGATGCACACCTCCTCTCGCCTATTGGAACCGTGGAGGATGACGCAACGCCAACGCCACCAGATGAAAGGGGGCACGATTTTTGGCCTGTCCACTCGCATGCGCATGGAGGATCCCAGGCAGGTTTTGTGGGCCAACCAAGAAAAAGCCAGGAGGCAACGCTGGCTCCAGCAACATATGCGAAAGGGTATAAAAAGGGGACGACGTTAAACCACATGGACAGTCCGCACCATGTCGCTCCAACTGTTTGACGTGCCCGATGTGGATTATCGGTACGAAGCCTCTCGGGAGGTGGAGTTTCAACCCGCCTTGACGGGCATCCAGCCCATCACGTTCTCCATTCCGGGCTCCGACGATTATTACGATCCCAATTCCCTCCGATTCAAAGTCAAAGTACGCCTGACCGATCCAGCGGCTGGGTATGAAGGATTGCAAGCCAATCTGGCCAACTCCGATGCCAACAATACCAGGAACACCTACTGCGTCAACAATTTCGGTCACTCCATCTTTCGAGATATCACCCTGAGCATGAATGGAGTCCTCATGACCGAACAGAGCAACACCTACCATTACAGAGCCTACCTAGAAACCCTCCTGAATTACAGCCGAGACGAAGGAGCCACCAAGTTAGCCCCTCAAGGATGGGTCAATCAGCTCAATGTGATTGCAGAAATGGGAGCCACAGGAGCCAATTCCGATACCCCCACGGGCGCTGATTGGAGTGGGAATACAGAATTGCGAGCCTTGACCAGCCGGTTGCTAGAGAAGCATTGGCACACCTTCATCATCCGCCCCCATTTGCCACCCCTCAGAACAGGCAAATTGTTGGTCCCCAATGTCCAGATGGACTTTGAACTATTCCTCAACCCCAACTCAGTCTACTTGATGGGCACCCCTAACAAAGGAACCTTGAACGCCAAAAAATTTCCAGCCATTCACCAGGAAGACATCAAAGTCACGTTGCTGATGAGAAAAGTGACCTTGAATGCCAGCGTCTATGTCAGACTGCAGAAAGAAAGACAACTGGGCAAACAGATTGCCCGCTACCCAGTGGTGCGGAGCGAAATCCGCACTTTTTCCCTCGATGGAAGAAACCACCCAGTGGGAACAAGACAATGTGTTTGTGGGTCGATTTCCTGACAGAGTGATGGTCGGGTTACTGCATTCCAATACCTTCAATGGAGACCTACAAAGACACCCTTATGCCTTTGAAAAGTTTGGAGTCACTCAAATACGTCAGACCTTGAATGGAGAAGAATACCCTTACAGAACCCTGCAACTAACTGGAGCAGAAGCCTATGAAGATCTACTGGGGTACGATCGATTTCTACAAGCCATGGGTGCCTACAATGAAGACAAGATTCCCATGCTGCTGCCAGGTGATTGGGGACAAGGCAACAACTGCACGTTGTTCATGCTCAACAATGTACCCAGTGGAAAAGCAGATGACTCCCAGTATCGCAACCCCCGTCAATCGGGCAATGTGCGACTGATCATTGATTTTGCTGCCGCTGTCAATCACAACATCACCGTGTTGGTATGGAGCGAGTATGAAAACATGTATGAGATCAATCATCTGGGAGGTATAAAGTACAACATCAACGGCTGATGTAGCCTCAGATGTCAGAAGACGCCGGTCATGGAGTTTGTGGCGCTCAGTGATGCTGTGTTGCGGACCTTGGCCCTGGAGGATCCCGCCTTGCGAGGCGTGTTTCACGGCGTGTTCCCTGCCGACCAGTTACCCCGTTCACCCCCCACGCCCGTCCGTGCAGCCTACATTGTCAACACCGATCCTGCGGGAGAACCGGGACAACATTGGTTGGGACTGTGGACGGAACAGAACAAGTGCGAGGTCTTTGACAGTTATGGTCTACCCCTGCATGTGTAAACCAACCCTGACCTGCACCAATGGTAGGGTCAATGGAAGCACCTGATCCGCAGTGACATGACCCTGCAAGCCATGGATAGTCAGACCTGTGGCCATTATGCTTTATTTTTCCTGAAAGCCCGAGCCCAAGGACAATCGTATCAAGAATTTTTGGGTCAATGGAGTTGCGACAACTAAGTGTTGAATGATCATAAAGTGGCCGAACAGTTGAAACGCGTGATTAAACAAGAATTACAAGATGAAGTCGATGCCCGACCGGACGGGCAAAAGAATGTGAGCCGCCAGGCCTTTATGCTTTGTAATCACTGTGACCATTATGTCAAATAAAAAACCCATAAAAACGAGGCGTGCTGTGATGGAGAAGTCATTTGTATCATCATGATTACTCGAGGCGATGTACAGCGCGTGGTGGATGCGTTCATTTTAGAAGAAACCTTGTATTGGTGGTTACACCCCATCGAACGGGTGAACACGGTCCGAGGCGTCGATGCATGGTATGGGTATCATTGGTTGTTGGCCCGACAACTGGCCCAAGACCAGGACTGGGTCTCTCTCAAACACTACATGGACACCATGAGTGAAACGCATTTAAGAGAGACCATGGAACATCTCATTCAGTTCGAGTCGCCACGATTATACCGCGAGTATTGGACGGCATGCCCAGTCGCAGACAAAGACGACGACGACGCGCCTCCTCCCGACGACCCCGCTTTCGTCAAAACGGGCGGGGGATCATGAGCCTGTTGGCCAAAGCGGCTTAAATCGGTTATAAATTGGGCCCTAGCGAACGGTATAAACGAATGGGAGCCAAATGGGCCACGGGTCATTACCGTCGTCTGCCTCGACCTTGGGAAGGATGATCCGACACCCCAGTAGTGTGATTGTGGCTGGCCCGTCGGGCAGCGGCAAGAGCGAGTTAGTGGAACAATGGTTACGGTACCTCAACGTGTTTCAAGTCAAACCCAAAAAAAGCGTCTATGCGTACGACCGATGGCAACCCCGGTTTGACCGTATGCAAAAGAAGGATGGGATTCAGTTTCATCGCGGGTTACCGGACCCCGTCATTTGACCCAATGGTTCGGTCGGACGCGCGGAGGAGTGCTGGTCTTGGACGATCTGATGGAAGAAGGGGGACAGGACAAACGCGTGTTGGATTTGTTCACCAAAGATTCCCATCATCGCAACATCACCGTGCTGTATTTGACGCAAGATTTATTCCCGCCTGGCAAATTCTCCAAGACCATCAATGGCAACGCGCATTACATTGTGGCCTTCAAAAACCCCCGAGATCAAACGGGCATACGGACCATTTTACTGCAAGCCTTTCCCGACCGATGGCGTCAAGTCTTGCGCCTATTTAAACGCATCACGTCCCGTCCCTTTGGCTATTTGATGTTGGATGTGCATCCGGCGTCGGATGATCGTTACCGATTGTGGAGTCATTTAACGCCCCGAGAAGGCAAGGCGCAAGTCCATACCCTCAACGTGGATGTCCCTGCCGTTCGAAAACGCGCTGCAACGAGAACGCGAACGTCAACGGCGGCAAAGAGAAGGCGGACAACAACTTGACTTATCGGTCCGCATGGAGACCCCGACCCTCTCGCCCGCCGGGGTGGGCTCCCCCACAGCACCTCCTCCCCTCCAGGACCTCAGCAGCATGACGGACATGGTGACCGAATTGACCCGACCGGTCGATCGAGCCCAATTGGATCAAGAGATTGAGAATTTTAACCTGACCTACCCGGTCAATGTGGACGATGCCTTGAATGCGTTTACTCTACCGCCCGTGGCAGGCACATGCACAGGCACCGCCCCGGCCACCACCACGGCACCGCCACCACCCTCCATCACCACCGCCCCCACCACCACGGCGACCCAAACCCGTCCCGCCACATCCACCCGAACACGACCCACTGCCACCACCAGCTCCAGACGACCCAGACCACGTCCTGTCACCACCGCTCCCTTACGCTCCTCCACCGCCCGCCGCAGCGCCGGGGCAGGGACCAGGACCACCACCTCCACGGTGACGACCCCTACAGGACGTCCCACCATCGCGGCCAAACAACCGCGACGACGTCCCCGAGTGCCCTCTCCCCCATCGCCGGATTCCTTCCTTCCTCCGTCGGAGGACGACGATGGCGATGATGACGAGGACGATCGACGGCGGGGATTAAGGCGACGGTTGGATTTGCTCAATGAAGATGCTCAACAACGTGCTCGAGGGAGGCGCATTCGCAATATCACGCATACCAATACCGTCACCACGGTGTATGAAGATGGGGGAGGCCGTCCTTCCGTGCGCCGCACCTCCACGCGAACCTCCAGCCCAAGTCCACCACCACCGCCACCACGCCGAGGACGTGGCCGTGGCCGTGGCCGAGCCCGTGGACGGGGTCGACGACCGTGAATGTGAAAAAAGATATAAAAACAGGGTCCTTCTTTCTACCGTCCCAAAACCATGTGTGGCCGATGTCGAAGCGGTATGGCCCCTGGGCGCAAACGCAAACGCACCACGACCCGGCGACAACCACCCGCCAAACGACCACGGCGTGTGACCTACAGTCAAGTGGGGGGTGTCGGGGTCGGCCTGCCTGTAGGGATTCTCAAAGCCGGCTATGGGATCACCAAAGCCATAGGGGATCATCAAACCAAACGTGCCATCAAAATTGGCGAAAAACGCCGACGGGAAGTGGCATCAGACAAACGGAAACGCTATGCGGGGGAATCGTTTAATTGTTCGATCATGTGAAAACGTATAAAAAGACCTTCGTGGGCCTGAACAGGGGTTAGTTGAAAGATGGTCCGTGGACCCAATGGACGCCGACATCGTTATGTCCCCCGAATACGACGCCGTCTACGTGGATTGCAACGTGGAGGCGTGCTCCCCATGCTGGTAGTGGCTCTCTCGCCTTGGGCGTTCAAGAAGAAGAAGCGCCCACAGCGGGCGCGCCGACGTTGAGGTGACCAAGAAAAGAAAAGCCGTCACGTTTGCTTTGGACTGGGACGACCAGTATGAAGCGGCCCTGTGTTCACGGTGTCGAGATCACATGCAAACGCATTATCATGGCGAATTGTGTGGCAGGTGTGGGGCCATTTTTACCATAAATAGACCTTGGTCCTTGCCTGAACTCAAGATTCATCATGGAATGGCGCATGGAACGTCAAGCCCCGTTCTTGAAAAGCGTCTTACAAGAAGCCAATCAACACAAACGACAAGAATTGTTGCGGATGGCGAATGCGGATCAGATCAATGCTATAAGTGAATTGGTGATGAACACCCTCCGTGGCACCGTCCCCCGCTCCCGACACACCATCACGTTGCTCAAACCCCACGCCCAGAGTTTACGCGCCATGGCCAAACCCGCGCATTCCGTGAAACGACGACGCGCCATCATGATGGCTCAAAAAGGGGGCGCCCTCTGGCGTGAACTCGATGTTATAAACGTTGCATGCGGTAGACAAGACACCTCAGTTGCACCATGGAACCCGAGATGGTGAGCACCACGATAGACAACGCCCCTGCTTTTTTACAATTAAGAGACGAGTACAAACAAGAATTGGTGGAAGATACCCGCTTGACCAAAGCCGCCGATTTGGCCGCCAAACAACATGTGCTCCTGACCAGTGATGCCCCCGATGCCTGGAAACGGCCTCAACTCAAAGCCGTGAGCCGTCAATTACGCCATTGGACCAAAAAAGTTCGC
>CALNXI010000868.1:148710-175525 GCA_942486025.1 Porites evermanni | reverse complement strand
ATTCCTGAGAATTGCACAAACGACATACATCTTTCCTACACTACTCAAACTAATTTTTAGATTCTTTTTAAAGTCCATAAACTTAAAATAATTTACAATGTCATTAAACAGCCATTCTACGGACTCCCGCACTGTACTCATAGACTGGTTGAAAGCAATCATTGGGGCAGTAAGGGCTCTATTTCGGAATGGCGTCTGTAAGTAAATTCTATGAGGGTATGCCGGATCGCCGTACAAGCAAAATGGATTGCCAGCTGGTGAGTTTGCAAAGCGTTGCAGGTCTTGAAGAAGTCCTGAATCAGCTAGCATTCCAGCATCGTGTTTACGACCCTCTGAAACAGTAAAAGGAAGTAAAAAATTCGTAAGGAACTAAAAATGCTTCTTGAACAGGTTTGTCACATAAGCCTCTCACTCTTTACCCCTGACACTCTTCCAATATTTCTTGTTAAAAACATAGTGAAATTGAAATCGCCCACTCTCTCTTTGTGCAAACCCTCCCCGCAAAACTTACCCACTGGACCAAATAGGTTACCAATTAAACCATTGGGTAGAGCCACACACTGGAATTTTAGAGCGTGAACCCTCTTATGGCCGTTGTAGATGACTCTTTGGTGCTCTCCTGGTCTGCATACGGGTCGAACGGTCCCATCAACGAACCCAAAACAATTATGTAAAGCAGCTCCTTTGCCGGAAATAACGTTACTGCAAATCTGTAATGCAGCTGGATTAAGCACATTGTGGTTCCACTGTGTTATGTGATGTCTGTGAGTGTTATATATAAAATCCAAGACGTCATTACTGACCATACTGAGAGCTGGTACTGGCAGTCCGAATCGAGAAATCATGTCACTGTATCTGCAGGGATAACGTAATCCTCTAAGAAGAATGCAGAGACCTTCCATTCCGTCAACAACACTTCTTTGATAGCATCTGAAGCTATCAGGTATTTGAAGAACCTCTGAGAGAATTTGCAAGTCGTGCTTTCTAAATATAAACTCTGCCAAGCACTCGGCATCGTTCATCTCATCGAGGGAAAACCTGTCGTATTCCTCGTACGAGAAATTGGGATTTTTCGGCATAAATTGCTCGTGTAGTAGCAAAAACTCATCTTCGTCTGGAATACCGTCCTCATAACTCAAAAGAAGTTGCTCTTGGACCTCGTGAAAAGAAGACATGATAAAATTATTGGACTGTTTCTCGATTTTCACGATAAATGAGCACTGTTTTGTTTACATGTCCTCGTCAAGAATTAGACACAACTGTTGATATAATAACACAACATAATAGAATAATACAAAGGAGATATGTTAATGGCAGTACAAAGAACACAATGTACCTGCAGATGCTTCTCTGGACCTCTCAACTTCCACACTTCTACTTGATTCCCTATCACGTTCTCCGCTGCCATCCTCGCTTTCCCTTTCACCTTCATCATCGCTCTCTACCTGACTGTCCGCTGTACTCCCATCTTCACTATCTGAACTGCGGCTCTCTTCAACTGACTCAGAGCCATCTTCAAAGCAAAAACAGACCATATTAATCAATAAATGAAACACCTTTTATATCATTACTTATTGTTATTATTTTTATATATTAAGATGTAAGAGTCAAGTACAAAAATCTGCTTGTACAATTAAAAGTACATTGCAGTTTAATCTTAATAGTACATATTGCAAATAAAAACATCCGACATAAGGAACTTCACTTGTGTAGTGGTTTATCATCATGACACAAAATTTATCATTATGTCACAAAATTAATACTTAGTCTTTTCATGGCATCTAAAAACATTGGCATCCCCCCTTCTTTCCTTCAGACATTTTACCACTACCCCTTTGGGCTTCAAAGCCCCTCCCCACTTGTGGTTTTACATAATAAATGCAGCATCAGTTGAGGGAAATTGTTCCAAAGGACCATTTTCGATAAATTAAAATTCAAAATTGGCTCCGAAGCTTGGAGAGTATAACAACAGAAATTTCGTAGCCGAGTATAAATTTTAATCTATCGGAATTGGCCTATTTACCAAAGATAAGCTATTAGACTCCCTAAGACAAGCTTCATCTCAGTTTTGCTCGCATATGCGGGTTGTTCAGGGGGTTAAAAATCCGACAAAGCTGATTGTTAGATGTATGTCGATAACCTTGGATCTACATCCTCACCTTCTGAACGAGTACTGCTGCTCCCTGCAACACTCCCTGCAACACTCCCAGCAACACTCCCTGCAACGCTCCTTGTTGGAAAAAAATCAGTTACAACCGATTCTCAGTAAAAAAAGAAAGAGAATTAAACAATAAAAACAATGGTTATTTATTATAATGCGATTTATTTGCGATTTTAAATCGCGACATTTCAGACGAGGACCTGGGGCCCGTTTCTCGAAAGCCCCGACAATTAACGGGCCCGGTAAGCTGTCTCCGTTTACATTTAAGGTCAAGGTTTCAATAGTTTTGCATCTAACATGATACAACTATCAGTTAATGAAACAAAATGGAGTAGTTTGCTAGCCAGGACCAGCGCTCTTATTCTTTCTATTGCGATTTGAATATTTGATTTCGGGGCCGAAAAGTAACTGGGACTTTCGAGATACAATGATACAAGCCGCTGTTCGTGAAATGCGCCCGCGCTTTCCGCCTTTGCCCCTTCCCACATCCCGCCAACTGAGGAACAAATTTACCATTCTGTAGAGCCGTTTTACCTGGATTACCGCCTCCGCTGGCACGGCTTGAGCTGGCAGGTCCACTCGTACCTAGTAAAGTAGCCGTCAGCAATTAAGAAATTAATAATAATATATTGTCAAATGATTATATTTAATCTTGTAAAGACAATCGACACATCCAAACCGAGCCATGCAAATCACGCAAGCGTGGGTAAAAATGACGTAAAAAGTAAAACTGAAAATTCACGGATTGGGAGTTTCAATTGTGCCTCGCTGGCTCCATTTCAAACAAGCCTTTTCCAGGCTCCGAGATATTCGTGTCCGCGGAATTGAGGAGGCGCTGGAACAGGCTAAATTTTTACACACTCCTCAATAAATCCAGGAATAGATTTAAGCCAGGCAGCCCAACAAACATGCATCACATGGAGCCT
Organism: Porites evermanni; assembly: GCA_942486025.1. Classification (NCBI taxonomy): domain Eukaryota; kingdom Metazoa; phylum Cnidaria; class Anthozoa; order Scleractinia; family Poritidae; genus Porites; species Porites evermanni. The sequence continues at coordinate 172,438 of CALNXI010000868.1, read as the reverse complement.
ATTCTACTGGAAACAGGGAAAAGAAAATCACAACAAAAGCTTCATTTTTCTAGCCTCAAAAAAATGCATTTTTGAGGTTTGTAAAGAACCTTTAACGTGTCTCCGCACATATGGTCTTGATGGCCCGCAGATGTCAAATCCATTGGTTGGCCAATAGACCTGTAAAACTGCAATCTGGAACAGAGAAATAGTTTCGCGGCTGAAATTAAGAAGAATCGGGAAAGAAAAAACTGGAGAGAGGGATGCTTACCTTGATATATTCGCGTTTGTTAATAACGCGGGAAAATTATTAGTAATGATGTCTATCACGTGCCTGGTCGTCGCAGTGTTGGTGAAGACTAATTCCTTCACTCTCCCACTATCAGTAAGCTGTTTCAACTCGCTTGAGCTAGGCACACGTAAGGAGTCGTCCTGTCTTAAGAGCACAAACGTTCTCTTCAACGTTCGTTTCCTTGGCCTGGCGGACATTCTAGACAAGATAACAACTTCTCTGGATTTCTCCGATTTACAGTAAACGTGGCACGAATGTGTTAAGTGTATGAAGAGACAATAGAGAAAGTCTCACATTGCAATGTATTGAAATGCCTGAAAAGGAAAGTCCGGAAATCATAAGGGGTGTCGCATAGAATTATTAACTCTGAGCCCCGCTCTGTTGATCAGTACACTGATGAGAACATGGAGTAAAGGCTATGAATCTCATTGATGTAACAACTATTTCAAATGGCCCCGCTGTGGAGTTGATTCGATAGCTTCAGGGTCGTAATTTACTGGCCAATCCACTAAGATGTGTTCCATGCAATCAAGCAATGGAGTTGACTCAGAGGAATGCCAATCACGTNTCAGTACACTGATGAGAACATGGAGTAAAGGCTATGAATCTCATTGATGTAACAACTATTTCAAATGGCCCCGCTGTGGAGTTGATTCGATAGCTTCAGGGTCGTAATTTACTGGCCAATCCACTAAGATGTGTTCCATGCAATCAAGCAATGGAGTTGACTCAGAGGAATGCCAATCACGTGGACGGTTATATGTGGTGTGTAAATTTTACATGAATTTCGTTGTTATACGCAAGAGGACTGATTGCCAGGCGCGGATCAAGGATAAATACTGACCGATTGCCTGAACGAGCGCCCCGAAGCCGCAAGCTTCTAGCAGGTTCCGGGGGAATGCTCTCCTAGGAAAGGTTTAGATCATAACTCCGTAAAGTCCCCTCTCCTGGGTTTCTGAGTTATTCAGACAGGATTTTGGCCAGTTCTATTCACCTCAGATAAAGCCTTGCAACTTGGAAAGATTCTTTATTTATTAACAATGTTTATCATGAAAAAGCTGACCGATTTCCGTAAAACGGTGGATCTGCGCCTGGATTTCGTTTCTCTCCTAGCAGTCATTTCAAACCCTTCAAACTTACTAGGATAGCATGGCTTGTCTACTTCTGTACCCTTGTGCAACTCTACAAAGTAGACGAGGATTTTATACCAGTATAAGGGACCATCAAGCTAGCCATGTGACTACTACGCATGGCGTGTTAAGTTGTCCACTATTCAAAGTCTTGCAATGCATTTACTGGTCCTCATCACAGCACGAATGGCGGAATAATTTAGATTTTTACGTATTCTTTTTCTTTTCCTTTTTTGTTTTTGTTCAGTCTGCCACAGAAAGAAATCCCTCAGAAATGGAAGCTTTTTCGGGGAGTTTCCCAGACTACCTATGGGAAAAATTCTCCTGTGTATATACCTGTGGAGTGTTCGTGAGCTGCGCACAACTGCCGCTAACATGTTAGGGTTGACTAAAAACACAGTGGGAAATGTATATGCGTTATTGCGGCATTATTGTGGGCGAGACCTACAGGACAGACCTGTCATTCCATTTGGAGGCCATGTGCACGTTACAAAATGCGACGAGAGCCAGTTTAAGCATAAATCCAAGGTACGTAAATTAAGGATCTGTACAATAGGCTCGTGCCATTTTTATTATTTTTTGTTTCATTTGCTTTGTGTTCGCTTTTTAATAATCACACAAAAAAACCCAACAGTGTTCCTTAACAATCAAAACTAACTGCTAGTTCTCTTTTCAATTATATACATTTTACGTCAGTGTTGACTCTTGAAAGAATACTTAATTTCTTAATAATGTTTCATTTGACTTCAGTCTATTTTTCGTGATTTAATCCCCAGACGACATCTATTCATAGTAACGCCTTTGATACAGGTGTACCTCGTTCTAATTGCAACTTAGTTATATTTATTTGCAAAAGTATATTTCATTAAGTTGTTAGTTAAGGAGAGGTGATAACCGAATTTTGAATATGAAAGGTTTTGCTGTCTTGTAATTTTAAAATTAGATCGGTTTTTGTTTAAGGTGAAAACTTCCAATTAGTCTTCGCTTTTCCTGTTTAAACAGCCGATAGCTGGACTTGCAATCTTATTCATATTGTAACACTTTGTACATAAACGCTGTTTTGCAGACCTGGCTAGGTCTTGGTCTCAGTACTTTTACTTTCTAAAATAGCAACAGTAACAAAAGATTTCAGGTTAAAAATAGAATTTGTATTTAGTTTTTATTTAACTCTAAGTGATTTCTGTTTATATTCCTATTGTATTCTTTTGCCTTCAATGGTTGTAAAAATCATATATAAGTAAGTTGCTTCGAACTGGTTTTTCGATTACATCGCCGATTATTTCGCCGTGTCCTACCCGAGTTATTGCTATTGATCCGCTGAATAATAAACGCTGTTGGAACCAAGTTTAGTTCTGTTTTATCTACTGCTGTACCAGTTAGTGGTCAGGTCCAAGGGCCTACAGAGAAGTGACGGCTCTTTCCCGCAAGCGAGTTGGCATTTGAGTCTAGTTTTCCCCAGTTTTATCGTGAGTCAAGCACCGAGTTCCCGTTGAGCCTTAAATTCGTTTCAAAGTAGAAAAACCTTCCGTCACACGTTGACATCGAGAAAGGGTATGGATGTGAAGGAATAGTCGTATGTGAATTTTATGGTGGGGTGAATGTAATTGAGAAGGGAAGTATCATGTCCATATCATGAAGATGTCGTCTATATAACGCCACCATATGAAGGGCTGGAAAGGGGCAAGTGATAAGGAATCCGTGTCGAATTTGGCGAGAAAAAGGTTGGCGTATGACGGTGCTATCACTGTCCACATAGCGGTACCATGTGTCTGTAAGTAATTTTTGTCATTGCAAGAGAAGTTGTTCATATTGAGAATCATGCGTATGAGGTCACAAAGTGTTTAACCAGCCAGGGCTAAAAGCGAAGCTCTCGATAATATTTATAGTTCGTTCAAACAAATATAAAATCGTGTAATGCTAAGGGGTGAAGGCAACGAGAACGGCGAAAAACAACGATAGAACACTTTTTTGTACATTTCTTTGCCGTTGTCTTGCACGACTGCAACGTGAAACTCCTAAGTTACACGTTTTATCGAGAAAATGTCNACGTTGACATCGAGAAAGGGTATGGATGTGAAGGAATAGTCGTATGTGAATTTTATGGTGGGGTGAATGTAATTGAGAAGGGAAGTATCATGTCCATATCATGAAGATGTCGTCTATATAACGCCACCATATGAAGGGCTGGAAAGGGGCAAGTGATAAGGAATCCGTGTCGAATTTGGCGAGAAAAAGGTTGGCGTATGACGGTGCTATCACTGTCCACATAGCGGTACCATGTGTCTGTAAGTAATTTTTGTCATTGCAAGAGAAGTTGTTCATATTGAGAATCATGCGTATGAGGTCACAAAGTGTTTAACCAGCCAGGGCTAAAAGCGAAGCTCTCGATAATATTTATAGTTCGTTCAAACAAATATAAAATCGTGTAATGCTAAGGGGTGAAGGCAACGAGAACGGCGAAAAACAACGATAGAACACTTTTTTGTACATTTCTTTGCCGTTGTCTTGCACGACTGCAACGTGAAACTCCTAAGTTACACGTTTTATCGAGAAAATGTCGTACTTGTTCTCGTTCACTATTTTTCACTGCCGCTCGTTTTCACTTTACATTGGTGGCCGCTAGCATCTCTCATTTTGTCACCTCCGCTAAAAAATTCTAGGAAAAAAATGTCTTTTTTATCTCTCACTCTACAGCTCTGACCCCCTTTTTCTCGTTGAGCTTCGCTGGCCTGCGCCCCACTTTCTCTTTTTCTCTGTCTTTCTCTTGTTCTATATTCCAAATTTGTGGACGTGACAATTACTCTAAGCACCCCTTCTGCCCACCCCTTGACTCCGCCTTGTTTTGCATGAATTTTGCAGTGTTAGTTTGTTTCGATAGAGTTTTTCAATCGCCTTAAAAGTGTTTTTTTCCTTGTCCGCTCGCTATAAAATTTACGCGAGTAATTGGCTACGGATTGAAATTCTGAATGAACTGGGTAGGCAGAAGGGGCGCGGTAATAACCCCTTTCTCTTTGAATTCTGTATTATTCTTGTAGAATTCTCAGAAAAATAAAAAGTATCTATATAGCTCATGCGGCAGGTGGGCCGTAAAAAGAGAAAACTAAGCATAATTTCATATAAGTTTAATGAGAGGAATCTCGACAAAGTTTGACAAGACTGAAATGCTATAATCCGAGATGTTAAAGTGAAAGTATTAGTCTTTGTGTTCGGGAATTGCATGGTTGACAAACATTCGATAAGCTAGAGTTTTCACTTGTCGATAGCTACTTCGGTTGATTCGAATCCTTCTGTATCTTTAAGAACTTTTTGGGAGTCCCATTACCTTTCAGAAGATAGTCTTTCTTCATATCTCACATCTGTTGCTTATACTATATAAAAGAGCACCACTCCGGAGCTCACGCGAACCTAGCGAATCTCCGTTCTCTTTGTATTTATTAATCAAAAAGTTGAGCTGCACCTGGAGGAGTTCCCGAACTTCATTTTAAAGAAGGTGGTACCAAGGATCCACTTGTATTTGTTTCTCACAAGTTTTGCTGGATGCTGACGATGTAGTGTTGAGTTTGCCGCTAAAACTGCTATTGAGTTAGAAGCAAGCCTTAACCCTGATATCAACCATACTTCTTCATGGATGCAAGAAAACAAGAACGAGAAGTCCAAAGACTACTGCAAAGCTGATTTAAAACAACGTGTATGGGTTTTTTTTTATAACAATTCCACGTTTTTTGCAGTTAATTTCATCCTTTAAGAAAACAAGCTATTTTTGAAAATGAACAAGACGGAATATGTTATTATAGCGCATACCAACGGCTCAAGAGGGAAGATAGTATAAGCTTATCCTACAACAGATCTTCTGTGACTGCATCCGACTCTTTCAAATATGTTGGCGTCGTGATTGATCAGCACTTGAACTTTACCAACAATATTGAGCACGTAGTCAACAAAGTTTTATTCAAGAAAATTGGGTGTTCTTTGGCCTTTGAGAATCTCTATTCCCATGGTTGCAGCTGAACGCCTCGACAAGAAGATGATTTTACCCATTTTTGATTACTGTGAGGTGGCCTGGCACGGGTGTGGAAAAGTTAACCCTGATGCTCTCGAGAGTTTACAGCATAGAGCCGCGAAGTTAATTTTTGGAAATTCTGGCCTCGATACTAAACTGGAATTGAATGAAACCTTCGGTTTAGTGCCTTGGTTACTCACATTGTTTTGTTAACAAGAAAATGCCTTCACTGTTCAGTTCCACCCTATTTGAATAATTATTTTAATTTAAATGCTTCTGTACACTCCGTAACAACTAGACGCTGCAATGATATTCATATCCCGAAAGTGAAGCAAGCGGTCGCAAAAAGATCGTTTTATTTTACAGGTGCGATGGAAATTTACAGCCCAACTACTTTTATCAAACCAAAGAAATCCTTCCTCGACTTCTCACTCCTGCAAGGGAGACTAAAGATCTTTTTTCTTAATTAGTTAATGACTTTTTTAATCTGTTTTAACTGTATATCTTTTTTATTTATATATATCAGCAGTGCGCAATTTTCTTAGTCTTTTCGTTCAATCTCTTCTGTCTCTTGTTTAGAATAATCCGTTTCGTGAGAGACTTTACTTTCTCGGGTCGCTTTCTTCACTATCATAGAGTCGATACTCCCATTAGCTTGTTGAAGGTATTCATCATATCCGACAATTTATATTGTACGAGTTGTGGATAAAACATAAAGTGCTTTGATCGGGAGACAACGCCAGTTTTGACGCGAGAAAGGGTTGAGGAGTAATTTTAATGAGCGACTTTTAAAATGTAACTTCCGTGTATTTAATAAGGGGATAAGCAACGTTAAAATTATACGGCACACTTAATTTGTCGAAGCTAATGCCCCCCTTTTTTGTGCTACCGGAAGGTGTTTTTTGCCTTAAATAACATGACCCGCTCAATACGAGGGGTACAGAATGGTAGATTCGAGACCTGGCGAGACCCCCGGTTTCAGAATTCAAGACCCACGTTTTTTTCGAGGGGCCATTCTAACTGCAATCGACTCTAAGGAAATGAGAAGAGCATAACAAAACAAATATGTGACATAAAGTAATTCGGATGCACTCATTTCAGAAAAAAACTAGACTAATGGCTTCACGAAACCGCTATTTTCTTGTAACTCAGCAGCGTCAATTGCTAGAACCGACCCTCGAGACCAAATACGGCTTCATTCAAGGCAAAAAATTCAGATGTTGCTTCAGCACAAATTGAAACCGAAAGTTCCTCAAAACGCTGAAAAACTGAATCCGCTCTTAGTTCAGTTTTCAAAGAAAACGTATTCTTCCACCACAAGCCACACGGCAAATATCAAAATAGACTAGGTCGGATATACGGACGCTGTCTTGGAATCTCAAATAGGCTGGAACTGAAACACATGGAATTTCTTACAAACATTTTGGGGATTTTAAGAGTGCCAGATACTCGCGAGGAAAATTTTTAGATCAAATTAAACATTTTCCAGTTTGACAACCGATGTGACAATGGGCGGAAGAACCTCAATAACAAATGATCCACCCGTTTTACGCGGATCAGGCGCTAATATTTCGCGTGCATTTCACTTTTGCGTCATGCCCACCAGATCTGAGAGCCTGAAACAGGCTACATCAAAAACGCTTTGGAAATTTTTAGATCGGGCCAAAATCTTCGGAGACACGCGTTTCTTCGAGGTAATGTTCTTTAAGCGGCGAACTCAGTTCTTTTTGACCCGGAATTGAGCAAAGCATCGTTACTTTCCAGTCAACTACCATGAATACACCGCACACGTTCTACGGGCCCTTCAGTGCCCATACCAACGGGGTTGACTGCACTTCGAATTTTTAAATTAGAAGAACTTATAAAATAAAAAGTATTAAAAACAAATGAACAAATCTACACTCCCCTGCCATAACTAAAATAATTAACCTTCTCCCAATCCCCCCCCCCCCCCCACATGCAAGCGAGCTACTTTATCGAGCGCGCAAGGCCGAAAAGAAAAAATACGACTTTTCTCGTCTAGTCCTAGTCTTATTGTAACCTTGTTGACTGCAATCGCACTGGCTAGAATAGGAACTGCGACGATTTTAAGAAAAAAGCAGAGGCGGACAGCAAGCAGAAAAAAAATCATGGCCATTCAATAACATGATAACAGAATGGGTAGCAAATTTCCCAATGGTTACTTGGGAGTAAAAGCCCTTTGTTTTAAGAAATATGATCAGCTTCCGATTTTAGCGTCACTCAGTGAATCATCGCACATTTAATATCTGAGACGCTTCTTCATCAGCCTACTACTTTACGAGAGTAAACGATTGCGCTGAACGATGAGCTTCTCTCTACCAGGAACTGACCTATTCGATCTTATTGGTTATAGCGAGGAACTTCCCCAAGAGCCCGTGGGGGGGGAGGGGGGGTACTCCCGCGAATTTTGGATAGGGGTGTGCCGCGAAGGTTCGTGAACCCTAACCCTATTTAAGGACTAAGAAAGCGAAAACTGATACCCTTTTTAAGGCCGAAAGCCGAAAAATGACACCCTATTCAAGGAAAAAACAAAATTATTAATAGAATGAAAAGGAAAACTTTATTTCTTCTCTGTCATAAAATATTAGAATCAGCCTAGTTTTTTTTAAAAAATGTTCATTTAGGCGGGCGTTTTCACACTCTAGTATTAGATAATACAATTAAGCTACCCTATCTAAGGACCACACCAGGGACACAGAAACAAAAGGGTCAAAACAGATACCCTATTTAAGGACCGAGAACCTCAAAAACCATACCCTATTCCGCGACACGTACCTATATAGCCCATATACGGGAGTGCCCCCCCCCGGGCCCAAGAGTATCTTTGTAATGTGTGGTAAGTAATTGACAATTTAGTTACTTTTGAAACCACATTGTAGTCATTTCGCCCGCATTGCAGAGCTCTGTCCTTGGTATCCATCTGGAATTTAACTTTTGTGATGCGAGAGAATTTTTTTCGTTCGCAATGATATTAGATGATCGCAGCATTCTAAAGTGTATTTTAATTCTGCTTTGTTAGCAAGAATCCTCTACTCGACGCACAAATAGCCACGCCATGTGGTCACACGTTTTGCGGCGAATGCGTTTACCGATTCCAGCAAACATCCCCTGCCATTCAGTGTGCGATGTGCCGCCAAGTGGTGATCGCCTTTTGCAAAAATATTTTTGCAAGCAATCTAATCACTGCAATTGATGGTGAATGCCTAGCCTGCAAGGGAAGGATCAAACTGGACGCTGCCAAAGACCATCTAGGGCGATGTTAAGAAGTTGAAGTGGTGTGCCTTCTCTGAAGTGAAAAACTACGGAGAAAACACCAAGATGGCTACGGTTGCCCCATGCGGGAAATAATCTGCAACTGTAGCGAAAAGTTCAACAAAAAAGATGAGGAACACCACCAGCGTCTTTGCAGTTTTAAACAGATACAATGCCCATTCGATTGCGGCGAATTGATAGAAAGGTACGTTAAAAAGTGTATGTGACAGAAATTTTTTTGTTTGCTCTATAGAATCTATACAGTGTATTGATGAGAAAAGCAAAAATAATATTTCGATAGCGATTCTTCTTCATCGTGTTTTAACCTACCAAAAGAGTGAAATTTCAATTCCGGTGGGCTACAAAACCGCGCAGGTGAAAATAGAAGACTAAGATTGATTGTTATGTCATTTCAGGACCTTCTGTACAGATTCTATCAAGCAAATAAAATAGTTTATGTAATATATACACCTCTGGGCTAGTATGCCGTCAGTTTGTCGGCATTGGAGTTTTGGCGAGAAAAGATCGTTTCAACTTAAAATTGATGTAACTGGAAAAAAAGGGTCTTTTGAAAATGTCGACGATTGATAGACGAAATTGGAATTACCAGAGGAGGGCTCTAACCTGGGACTAGGCTCTGCAGGTCTGCGGGGGAGGAGGAGGGAGTCAAGAAAGGAGTCAAACAGGAAAAAGAATTTAGGCGAGCGAATCGAGTTGAGCGGTGAATTGGGGAAGAGGGAAGGGCGGCGGAGCCTCTGCCACCCTTTCCCAGGCCTGACCGCTGGAGACCCTCATCTCTCGGCTTTCTTTGCGCTCCTATTTTTTTCTTTTTTTTGGTTAACAAAGCGGACATTTAATTTTCCATTTTTCCCCCAATACAGAGCCTGATCCCAGCCTAAGAGAGCTCATAGATTGATCATTAAAACGTTTTTATATAACATCTGCTTTTTTTAAGAAGAGAAAGGAAAACAGGTTCACAGCTTCTTGGGGCGGCTATATAAAATTAATGACAAAAGAAGAGTTTGAGAATACTTGTGTACTAGTGAGTAATGGAGTAATCCTCATTATTAATTGATCTCCCAAGGTTTCTTCTCCCATCTCATACACTACAATGCCCCGCCAAAGTACAGAAATGCACCGTCAAGGGATGTGGAGAAACGGTCAGGAGAAAGGACAGGAAAAAGCACCAGGATGAAAATATGTCCCGCCACTACAGCCTCCTTAAAGAGGAAAACGAACGCATTCTTTGGAGTGCCAGCAAAATGGTGAGTTTGCCCGAAATGTCCATTTCTAAAATTATATGCTATGCTATGCACCTATGAAGAATTTTATTGAAAGGAGACATTTCAACGAAACCTCTTAACAGAGTCTCTAGAGTGAAATTATAGCATCTGTAACCCGAAATGTTTTGTTACAATTAATAATATATAGATTTAGCCAGGGCTAAAAGCGAAGCTCCCGTTAATAAATTCATAATTTAAATCAAACAATAAACTTGTAATCCACGGATCAGGGCACATTCATTTGAGTTTTAAGGCAAAGGCTGAGTGATTTAAGAGAAAAATCAGAATTTGACCGTCCAAGAGTGAAACAAATTTTACATCGAGTTATTAAATAGTCTTATTTGTACACCGAAAATAAGCAATCAAGTGCGATCACAGTAGATTAGGCCTGGAAAACAAATAGACCTATTCGTGTATAGTATTTGCATTGGCTGTAGCATCATAATGTGGTATTCACCAGTGTCTCCAACATTGCTCCGTTAGAGAGACTATGGATAATTGGACAACCTCGAAATATAATTTTAAGAAACACATGCGCCACGATAGTCCTTGGTGGCAGCCAATTTACACGTTGCATTCCTCTGTCTAAAAGAGAGGCCAAAATAAAAATCAGGCCGGATTTTTGTGTCCGACAAGTTTAGTCTACTAGTAAATCTTGGCGACGAATCTGGTGGCGTGTAAACCAGCCTTTTAAACATACTTTTCTCATCACGTCTCAGGTAAACAGTACACAGACCTCGGACAGAATTTGTTCTTTTTTGCCCTATTTAAACCTATAATTCTGCAGTTTTTCACAATTTTGCAAGAGAATTTGCACTCATTCAATATCCACGACGATCAAAGCACGCGCTTCCTTTGCACAACAAATTATAGCATTGAATTATAAAACGTTTTCTGTTAGAAAAATCTGGTCCTATGTGATATGCAGGGTAATAATTATGGGCTTTTAATGAAAACCATAAAAAAAATTCCCAAAATCACTTTTCGGCCAGCCGGACGGGTTCTCACTTTTGACAGGCACCAAATTTGCAGTGCGATTAATAGAGTTACCATTTACGCTTCAACATGATAGAGAAATTGTTATGTTTAGGTTTTATTTCCCTTTATTCATTAAACTGTGTATGATTTTGTTATGTGTAATCTTTAAAAGCGAGTGATATTTACGCGCGGCGTTTTGAGTATTCCTACATGCGATGTTTATGTTCGACTGGAAACAACCGGTGCAGCGATGAAAATTGCGAGAGGGACTACTAACAATCAATAAAATAAGTTTAATTCGGTGAAACATGTACAGAGACAATAATTTTCATTCACGAAGAGAAGTATTGAGAGTAAAGTGTCTCAGAAAATCATGAGTCAGGCAAGCATAAGCTTATTTATGTTTTAAGCCGGCTTCCCGGTGTTCGCTCTTTTTCAAGATGAACTCGAGGCAAGAAAATCGCTCAGAGCTTTCTGTTTACAGCCAAAATCATAACTAAATAATCTTCGGAACCTTTTCTTTGAATTTGCGGGTCAAAAAATGTCTAAAGGCTTTTTAAACCTGATACTATTGTAGGTTAGATCATTGCTCGTGTTTTAACTTAAGCCGCATAAACCATACGCTCGACTTCAGGAAACCGAAAAAAAAAAACATCAAAAACAATAATGGCTCAAGCTTACCAGTCGAGATGCTGCTTCTGAAGGTCATCAAGTGTTCCAGAATCGCTTGAGACTTTTCAACCTTCTTACGCCTCAAGCAAGGGCAAGTGAGTAAGCTCATTTTTGAAAACGATGCCATCCGAAATCGGATTTCCAATGACTTTGACAAGCGGTGCATTTGTCAACAAAAAGCGCAATAAACAAACCAGCCACGAATTACAGAACAATCTTGATAGCAGCTGTATTTCATTTTGTACACCAAGTAGAAAAAGACAGTTTAAAACATCACAAGATGACACAAAACTCTCTCAGCTCCAGCTATCAGTAAGCAAGTTTCCAGACGCTGCAAAAATTTTCCGCATAAACTCACCTGTCAAATTTTGACCAATCAGAACATAAAAATTGGACGTAGAGCGTGATCAACGCGTGACAGTGAGAAAAGTCAAAAGCGATTGCCTTCCCTGCATGTAAATGTAAAAGCCGGTTGAATTTTCGTGTCCGAGATCAGTTCGAAATCAACATTTTAAAAGTGCGGCTCATGAAACACGACTTATTTCATATGCATTTTAAAAAAATTGAACTTGAGCCTGCGATCATTTGAAAAGTAGCAACTTGTCAGCGAATACCTTCAAAATATTACTCGAACTCAGAGGGTCGATACCTGAGCCCGCGATACGGTCAGGCGATACTGGTCAGCAGAAACACTGTTTTGACAGCTGTCAATTAATCAAAACATGGATGTACAATATCAGGTTGCAGGCTCCCAAACTAGCTAGAAAGTGTGAGATTAAACATTGGTATGCCTGTGGTGCGGACGGACGGAAGGTCGGGTGGTCGGTGTACGGTCACGTGATTGCCGAATTTTCTAGGATGGATAGATTTTCTATAAAGCTATGGGGCTTCGAATTGAGCCCGTGATCAAATAAAATATCAGCGCAAAACTTTAAACACTACGTGACCTCAATAGATAGAAAAATGAGCCCGCGATCCACTCAGGTGATGATAGTCAGCGTATACTCTAGTTTGACAGCTGTCAATTAACCTTCATTAGAAGGGAGAATATTCGAATTAACAGACTACAAGTGTGAGTAGGACATTTTCGTCCGGAATGTAGTGGAAAATGCCAGATCGTGTACCTGAGCGAACCTGAGCCCTCGTTATTAGTTTTCTGATGGTGGTCTGCACATGTCCCATTTTGACAGCTGTCAATTGACCTTAATTTGGCTTGCCAATGTAACTTTAAACAACTGTCAGCCAACTGACAGCCTTGCCCGGCGTAGTTTCGTTTTTATGTTGAATTGGTAAGTGTGACTTATATCAGCTTATATATAGGGGCAAAACGACCGGTCTTTTATCTGAGCCCGCGAGACGGTCATGTGATAATTGTCAGCGGATGTCTGATTTTGACAGCTGTCAATCTAATCGTACTCATACGGATGGCTTACATAACTAAGAGGCTAGTCAAGTTGTGCAAGATCTATTGTGACATTTGACATCGGCTTACATGAAGTGTGTGTACGGACGGGCGGGCGTACGCTACGTCATAACCAAATTTTCTCGGATGGATAGTTTACCAAATTTTCTTACCCATGGTGCTCCGCTACGCGCGCGCTTCGCGCGGGAGCTCCGCTACAAACTTAAAAACAAGAAGCTAAATAAATAACGTCATTACACAGTCATAGAACCATTGCGATCGGCACTATAATATGTATTGAATGCTCGGAAAGAAATTATAGCATAAGTTGTCAGACAGGCAGACGGATGTGGTCATTAAGTTAAACAACCTGAATTTTCGCGAAATACGAAATACTTTACTCGTTCGTGGACTTGTTTCTTCAGACTTTCCAACGGGAAATTTTGAGAAAAAGACCTAAAAACAACTTACAACAAAGCTTGAATAAAGCTTTCTGAAGCCATTTTAAGCATTTCGATTGATTGCTGGAAAAAATTTATCTGTTCCTCACTCCCCGCGCAGAGAAAAAGAAAGCACTTTGTTTGTAAGAAACGTAAACTTGCTTTTTGCGAAAATTTAAAACGTTGGGGGAACGTTAAGTCCAAAATTTTGTTTCGAGGAACACTCGCGTCATTCTCATTTCTGAAGCTTTGATTAAAACGAAAACCGATTATGACTCTTTTTCCGCATTTGCCTATGGATCGCAATGAAGTTCTTCGTTGCCAGATTGTTGCAAAAACAAAAAAAAAGGTTCGCTGTTTTAGCCGACAGTGTACGTAGATTTGCAATGCACCTTGGAAACTCCTCGAGTTCCCCCTATGTTTTTTCGTGCTTTCATCTAAAAACAAGCATAACAATTGTCCTGCTGATATCGTATTTCATCCAAGAAAAATGTTGTTAACGCCTCCTGTGGTACTTTTTTTCACAGAAGTGGCTTCATGTTAAGACACGAAGAAAAGGTGAGGCGGGAGCCTACAGATGGAGCATCCCGAACTGCTACGGCGACATATGTTCGCCAAGCTTTGAGATGTGGGGCCGTAAGTGGCGACTTTTCTGCCTAAGACGAGGAGGCATCATCCAGTACGGCCTTGAAAATGAAGAGGGAGACAGGCCTATCCACTTGTCAGTGAGGTACGTTTGCATGCAGCAAATTCTTAAAGGGACACACCCTCCTGTCCGAAATTTATATTATACTCTGTAAACCTTAAGTGGCGCAGTGGGGGCTAAGGGGATAAGGGATGGGAGTGGGACGTCTGTGTTGCGACCTTTTCAGCTAACTCGTTTTTCTCTCTTTGCAGTTTCATCGTCGAGAGCAGCAGTGGGGTAAAGAAGTATATAACATACCCGTTTTGGAGTTTAAGAAGGGACAGATGACCGAGCAAACTAAGACGGGCAGTATGCCTAAAGCCATAACGGTCAATATGGCATTGTTAGGGCCGAGCTTTACTAAAGATTCATAATTTCTCGTTCTAAATCTATTTAAGACCTTGTTAAATGAAGCTTAAATCGAACAGAGGGCGTGGTCCTTCACTGGATATTTGGATTTCTCTTTCTTCAAGTCCAGTCACTCCTGGTCGATGATAGATGATAATTGCTTTTGGGAAATGTATATAATAACCTAAATATACTTGAGTACATCCGTCCTCTTACTGTATTCTATAAAAATGAAATACCGTAAATCCTCTCTAACCACCCCCTCTTTAAGAACACTCCCTTTTCCCCCAATTATTTTTCACTAATAAATGTTAATTTATTGGGATCAATCAACCACAAATGTAAAACTTGGAAGTTCGGTTTGATTCGGATTGTCGGCTGCATGACCTCCAACTTTCTTTTACTTGAGTTTTTCTACTTTGTGGTCTAGTCTCTTTGGAGAATAGATACCATCTTGTTATCAAAATTAAATAACCCCCCCCCCCCCCTCCCGTCTCTATCAAGCCCCTCCTCAAGTGAGCTTGAAAGAAATAAGCTCCCGGTGAGGGCTTAATAGAGGATTTACGGTATTAACCGAACTGTTTGACGTTTTGCAAAGGTTTTGCTTGGTTTTGACCCCTAAGGATTGGAACTTCGCCTGGGCGCAAACTGGGTGGATATACTTTTCTTATTTTGGCCATCTGGCTTCCAGGAATGTGTGCAAGATCAAAGTTTTGCGTGCTGGTGTTGCCTAAAATATGCAAATGAAGAACAAAATAAGAATAAATGTACATTTCAGGCACATTGCTCGCTGGGCGCAATTATTAGACAACGGCAGTGCAATCTCGTTCTTTGAACTTCTTTGTGATAATTAATTCAAACCAGTTTCTCGCAAAAAAAGGCGCATATTACTAGGGGTGAAATCATAGTGAACGAGATAGGAAAAGACAGTCCTTCCCCTTCCTATTCGTGTAATGTGAAGAATCAAACTGTGAATTTATTTGATTTTTCGGTTATTATTGTAATTAAGTATCAATACATGTAGCAGATTTCAATAGTTATAAGAGATTTAGCCTTTGGTTTTCATCTGTATTGTGCACTGAGTGTAAAAGTGCCATTTTATAAGTCTTAATACAACGATGAATATAATTATATTTAAAAATTAATTTACGAGCCAGTCTTAATTATCATATTGACTCCATAAATCAACTCATTGAAATAGACCTACAATCGATCAATTTGACTGAATAACGCCATTAGCGAAATCGATTTAACTATAAATATACTAAGCCTTAAATCAAAACTAAATTTAACCAAATTCAACGAAATCTTAAATCGACTTAACTAAATAGATTTAAAGAAGTTTTACGTCTTAAATCGATGTAAGCTTAATTTAACTAAATAAGTCTTTAATCGATTTAAGCTTACATTGATTCTTTAACGATTAAGTCTTAAATCGATTTAAGCTTAAACCGATTAAAGCTTAAATAGATTTTAGCTTCATTTAACGGATCATTATCAGCAGCTGGCCAAAGGGCGTTATATAAATTTAATAAATAAAAACACGTTACTACATACATTTATATAACAAGGTAAAAATGTTTATCAGCGGCTGGCATAATGAAAAAGAGGCACTTACTGTATTTTTTTTTAAAATAATTATACATAACTTTAAATTAAAAGAAATCGTTCTAAATCTATATTCATTTTCGCACCGGACAAGCCAAGTTGAGCCAAGCCCACTTTTACTCCATACATTTTTTAAAAGTTCGACACTTCCCTGGAAAAATCGACAACAAACCGCTTCCTGGAGTTTTTCTTGAAGCTTCTTTCTCGCTACAATAGACTTTCAAAACAGTACTTCATCCGATTTTTACATGGCGCGGGACCTCTCGTGACATCGTCTCTCGCCTGGCTACTTCGCGGCCTAAAAAGCTCGCTTCGCTGGCTAAAAAACTCGTGAAACTCGATTCCGCGGTAGTTTCAATGGGTTTTTTTAGGAGCTTTGTCATATTTTAGCAATTTTTTTTGATTGTAGTAGGAGCCCTTGTCGCTCTCTGCGAATTTCGAAGCCACTCTTTGGGAGCAAAACGATTTTGTCGTCTTCTTTTGTCTTGGAGTCGAGGACGAAAACGGACAAGCACTTTTGTCTTCTTTGGAGGCATTCACTTTCAAACTCCAAAGAAAAAACAGTGAGCACTATACTTGTAAACCACGTTTTCTGTCAAACTGCGTGATTAGCTTGGTTCAAAAGCGGCACGCGTATCAAGTATGACAGGACTTGTCAACGATCAATTAAAATAATTAGCATAGAAAAAACTTTTGCACTCCATAAGTCTGCACAGAAAAAACATTTTTTCCTGGAATTTTTTTTAAAAGAAAGCTCTTGATGAACTCTGTTTAATCGTCTAAAAATTGCAAATTTAGAAAAATGATTATTTTTTACCCTGGATGTACCTTAAGACTTAGTCGTTAAATCTATTTAAGACTTTTAAGACTTATTTAGTTAAATTAACCTTAAACCGATTTAAGACGTAAAACTTATGATCCAACTTCTTTAAATCTATTTAGTTAAATCATTTAAGATTTCGTTGAATTTGGTTAAATTTAGTTTTATTCTAAAGCTTCGTTTTTTCTATTTTTTCTATTTATAGTTAAATCGATTTCGCTAATGCCGATATCTAGTCAAATTAATCGATTGTAAGTCTATTTAAATAGGTTGATTTAAGACCTAAAGTTATAAAGTTTAATGGAGTCAATATGATAATTAAGACTGGGTCTTAAATCAATTTTTAAATGGAATTATATTCATCGTTGTATAAAGACATTTTGAATAATTACGTCCCCTTGACATTGTGACTTCTAATTATGACTGTTTTATTAGTCTCAAAGTACTTCTTTCGGAATACTCGTCGTCTAATAATTACGCCCAGCTAGCAATGTGCCTGAAATGTACATTTATTCTTATTTTGTCCTTTCACTTACACTTTTTAGGCAACACCAGCACGCAAAACTTTGATCTTGCACACATTCCTGGAAGCCAGATGGCCAAAATAAGAAATGTATACGAGTTAGCTCTCTCTTCATCCACCCAGTTTGCGCCCAGGCAAAGTTCCAATCCTTAGGGGTCAAAACTAAGCAAAACCTTTGCAAAATGCGAAACAGTTAGGTTAATACCGTAAATCCTCTATTAAGCCCTCCGAGGAGCTTATTTCTTTCAAGTTCACTTGAGGAGGGGCTTAATAGATACGGGAGGGGGGATTATTTAATTTAGAAAAGAAGATGGTATCTATTCTCCAAAGGGACTAGACTACCAAGTAGAAAAACTCAAGTAAAAGAAAGTTGGAGGTCATGCAGCCGACAATCCGAATGAAATCGAACTTCCAAGTTTTATATTTGTGGTTGATTAATACAAAAAATTAAAATTTATTAGTGAAAAATAATTGGGGGAAAGGGGGGTCATTTTGAAGAGGGGATGCTTAGAAGAGGACTTACGTTATTTCATTTCTTTAGAATACAGAAAGAGGACCAATGTACTCAAGTATATTTAGGTTATTATGTACATTTCCCAAAAGCCATTATTGAAGTTATCCACCAGGAGTGATAGATGGTTAAGTAAACTAGACTTGAAGAAAGAGAAATCCAAATATCACGATCTCAAAGCTTGGCGAACATATGTCTAAATAGATATATTATATGTTATGTTAAAAGATACTTTCACCAGTCTACCTTCATGCCCGCAATGCTTTATGGTAGGATATTGTTCTTGTTCAGTACGAGTCCGCCACCAGCATGAATAGTTTAGTCTGGAAACACTGTGTTCAAATGCAAACTTCCACCTCCTATGTCAGAACTCGGCAAATTTTCCACAAGTTATCTTTATGTATTTTTTTTATCGGCCCTGTTTCGAGTCTTGCAGGTTGTCCTATTTTCCCAGACAATCACACACGTAATGTTTTGTTCCCTTATTTTTCAATTTGTCCTCGCTGTTTACATGACAAAAATGGGAAAAATTAAGTGGAGACTGTCGTCTAAACTTAATGGTCATCTTACAAATTGAAAATTATATATGGTGGTGACCCATTATGGTTTATGTACAAAGTGTCCGAAAGGAGGATGAGACAAAGTAGTATATTTGCAAAACCTGACAACGTACATTAAAAATTATGAATGTATTCGTTATTTAAAAAAATAGCTCTGGGAGGAAGGGGAATAAAAACGTGGTAGCCGCTTAAACCAAAACAAAATTACATCACCTGCCTGCCTGTTAAAAGTGTGTCACGAAAAGCCAATATTTCATTGGTCTAGACAACTGTGAAGAGCGCAGTGACCTTATTTTTACTTTTAAATGAAATGATCAATGACAGAAAATTGAATTCCGCAAATTATGTAGTCCCACAAATTATGTATTTAAATTACCACTCTACCTGACGAAACAGCTAGTTTCTGAGAAAACGCTATTGGATGGAACTAAAACTAACAATTTTTGCATCTTCATTGTTTATGTCCCCGTTGTTATCTTTAAATTCATAGCACTGTGGCGCAATTATTAGACAACGGCAGTGCAATCTCGTTCTTTGAACTTCTTTGTGATAATTAATTCAAACCAGTTTCTCGCAAAAAAAGGCGCATATTACTAGGGGTGAAATCATAGTGAACGAGATAGGAAAAGACAGTCCTTCCCCTTCCTATTCGTGTAATGTGAAGAATCAAACTGTGAATTTATTTGATTTTTCGGTTATTATTGTAATTAAGTATCAATACATGTAGCAGATTTCAATAGTTATAAGAGATTTAGCCTTTGGTTTTCATCTGTATTGTGCACTGAGTGTAAAAGTGCCATTTTATAAGTCTTAATACAACGATGAATATAATTATATTTAAAAATTAATTTACGAGCCAGTCTTAATTATCATATTGACTCCATAAATCAACTCATTGAAATAGACCTACAATCGATCAATTTGACTGAATAACGCCATTAGCGAAATCGATTTAACTATAAATATACTAAGCCTTAAATCAAAACTAAATTTAACCAAATTCAACGAAATCTTAAATCGACTTAACTAAATAGATTTAAAGAAGTTTTACGTCTTAAATCGATGTAAGCTTAATTTAACTAAATAAGTCTTTAATCGATTTAAGCTTACATTGATTCTTTAACGATTAAGTCTTAAATCGATTTAAGCTTAAACCGATTAAAGCTTAAATAGATTTTAGCTTCATTTAACGGATCATTATCAGCAGCTGGCCAAAGGGCGTTATATAAATTTAATAAATAAAAACACGTTACTACATACATTTATATAACAAGGTAAAAATGTTTATCAGCGGCTGGCATAATGAAAAAGAGGCACTTACTGTATTTTTTTTTAAAATAATTATACATAACTTTAAATTAAAAGAAATCGTTCTAAATCTATATTCATTTTCGCACCGGACAAGCCAAGTTGAGCCAAGCCCACTTTTACTCCATACATTTTTTAAAAGTTCGACACTTCCCTGGAAAAATCGACAACAAACCGCTTCCTGGAGTTTTTCTTGAAGCTTCTTTCTCGCTACAATAGACTTTCAAAACAGTACTTCATCCGATTTTTACATGGCGCGGGACCTCTCGTGACATCGTCTCTCGCCTGGCTACTTCGCGGCCTAAAAAGCTCGCTTCGCTGGCTAAAAAACTCGTGAAACTCGATTCCGCGGTAGTTTCAATGGGTTTTTTTAGGAGCTTTGTCATATTTTAGCAATTTTTTTTGATTGTAGTAGGAGCCCTTGTCGCTCTCTGCGAATTTCGAAGCCACTCTTTGGGAGCAAAACGATTTTGTCGTCTTCTTTTGTCTTGGAGTCGAGGACGAAAACGGACAAGCACTTTTGTCTTCTTTGGAGGCATTCACTTTCAAACTCCAAAGAAAAAACAGTGAGCACTATACTTGTAAACCACGTTTTCTGTCAAACTGCGTGATTAGCTTGGTTCAAAAGCGGCACGCGTATCAAGTATGACAGGACTTGTCAACGATCAATTAAAATAATTAGCATAGAAAAAACTTTTGCACTCCATAAGTCTGCACAGAAAAAACATTTTTTCCTGGAATTTTTTTTAAAAGAAAGCTCTTGATGAACTCTGTTTAATCGTCTAAAAATTGCAAATTTAGAAAAATGATTATTTTTTACCCTGGATGTACCTTAAGACTTAGTCGTTAAATCTATTTAAGACTTTTAAGACTTATTTAGTTAAATTAACCTTAAACCGATTTAAGACGTAAAACTTATGATCCAACTTCTTTAAATCTATTTAGTTAAATCATTTAAGATTTCGTTGAATTTGGTTAAATTTAGTTTTATTCTAAAGCTTCGTTTTTTCTATTTTTTCTATTTATAGTTAAATCGATTTCGCTAATGCCGATATCTAGTCAAATTAATCGATTGTAAGTCTATTTAAATAGGTTGATTTAAGACCTAAAGTTATAAAGTTTAATGGAGTCAATATGATAATTAAGACTGGGTCTTAAATCAATTTTTAAATGGAATTATATTCATCGTTGTATAAAGACATTTTGAATAATTACGTCCCCTTGACATTGTGACTTCTAATTATGACTGTTTTATTAGTCTCAAAGTACTTCTTTCGGAATACTCGTCGTCTAATAATTACGCCCAGCTAGCAATGTGCCTGAAATGTACATTTATTCTTATTTTGTCCTTTCACTTACACTTTTTAGGCAACACCAGCACGCAAAACTTTGATCTTGCACACATTCCTGGAAGCCAGATGGCCAAAATAAGAAATGTATACGAGTTAGCTCTCTCTTCATCCACCCAGTTTGCGCCCAGGCAAAGTTCCAATCCTTAGGGGTCAAAACTAAGCAAAACCTTTGCAAAATGCGAAACAGTTAGGTTAATACCGTAAATCCTCTATTAAGCCCTCCGAGGAGCTTATTTCTTTCAAGTTCACTTGAGGAGGGGCTTAATAGATACGGGAGGGGGGATTATTTAATTTAGAAAAGAAGATGGTATCTATTCTCCAAAGGGACTAGACTACCAAGTAGAAAAACTCAAGTAAAAGAAAGTTGGAGGTCATGCAGCCGACAATCCGAATGAAATCGAACTTCCAAGTTTTATATTTGTGGTTGATTAATACAAAAAATTAAAATTTATTAGTGAAAAATAATTGGGGGAAAGGGGGGTCATTTTGAAGAGGGGATGCTTAGAAGAGGACTTACGTTATTTCATTTCTTTAGAATACAGAAAGAGGACCAATGTACTCAAGTATATTTAGGTTATTATGTACATTTCCCAAAAGCCATTATTGAAGTTATCCACCAGGAGTGATAGATGGTTAAGTAAACTAGACTTGAAGAAAGAGAAATCCAAATATCACGATCTCAAAGCTTGGCGAACATATGTCTAAATAGATATATTATATGTTATGTTAAAAGATACTTTCACCAGTCTACCTTCATGCCCGCAATGCTTTATGGTAGGATATTGTTCTTGTTCAGTACGAGTCCGCCACCAGCATGAATAGTTTAGTCTGGAAACACTGTGTTCAAATGCAAACTTCCACCTCCTATGTCAGAACTCGGCAAATTTTCCACAAGTTATCTTTATGTATTTTTTTTATCGGCCCTGTTTCGAGTCTTGCAGGTTGTCCTATTTTCCCAGACAATCACACACGTAATGTTTTGTTCCCTTATTTTTCAATTTGTCCTCGCTGTTTACATGACAAAAATGGGAAAAATTAAGTGGAGACTGTCGTCTAAACTTAATGGTCATCTTACAAATTGAAAATTATATATGGTGGTGACCCATTATGGTTTATGTACAAAGTGTCCGAAAGGAGGATGAGACAAAGTAGTATATTTGCAAAACCTGACAACGTACATTAAAAATTATGAATGTATTCGTTATTTAAAAAAATAGCTCTGGGAGGAAGGGGAATAAAAACGTGGTAGCCGCTTAAACCAAAACAAAATTACATCACCTGCCTGCCTGTTAAAAGTGTGTCACGAAAAGCCAATATTTCATTGGTCTAGACAACTGTGAAGAGCGCAGTGACCTTATTTTTACTTTTAAATGAAATGATCAATGACAGAAAATTGAATTCCGCAAATTATGTAGTCCCACAAATTATGTATTTAAATTACCACTCTACCTGACGAAACAGCTAGTTTCTGAGAAAACGCTATTGGATGGAACTAAAACTAACAATTTTTGCATCTTCATTGTTTATGTCCCCGTTGTTATCTTTAAATTCATAGCACTGGTTGTCGTTTGCAACGTAAGCTGCAAATTTAGAAAACAAAGCAAAAGGAAAAAAGAAAACAGTCAGCAGTGTGTGAGGGCGCTGCATCAACTAAACGACCCAGGTGAGTGGGTGTGAGTTAAATATATGTTTTTTAACTAAAATTTAAACTGCTTACTTCAATTTCTCTACTATTGACACAGCAACAGTCAGGCCTAAAAACAGCATTGGGTTTCGTTTCCTGTACAGAAGTTCATAAAACCGACCACATTTGCGTCACATCAAATATATGAAAGATACAAATGCTTTACTTAACTTCCTTTGAAATTTAGTTTAAAATTTGAGACAACAAATTATTTTCCTAGACAAAACGTTGAAAATAATTAAAAGCACAAGTTATTGTCAAACATTTTCTGGTTATGCAAATGCTCTACTTAGTTTCCTTTGAAACCGGGTTTAAATTATGTGACTACTTCCTAGACAAAGAGTTGAAAATAGTCTTATTTTACAATTTATTAAAGGCAAGACTTTATGTTCCGTTGGTTACATTAATCACTACGCGTTTTTCGCTGGTTAAATTGTCTGTAGATTCGTAGCGCTAGTCATCGTTTGAACGCAAGCTGCAAGTTCAGAAAAGAAAGGCAAAAGGAAAGAAGCAGTCAGCTGTGTGTGAGGGCGCTGCATCAGCAAAACGACTGAGCTCAGTGGGGGTGAGTTTGAAATATATATGTTTTTTTACTTAAGTATAAACTCCCTTTCTATTTTTTAACTACTGACCAGAATTATTTACAGGGAGTTGCGATCCAACGAGGTGACAGACCAAACGATGTCGGAGGGGCAGGTCTCTCGGGAGGGGGGGGGGGGGGGGGGGGTGGATAAAATTTGTTTGGACCGGCTTTTTATTGTTTTTAAAAAATGGGTGATTTTGCAAATTTTCACTCTTCAAATGGTTTATGTTTTTTTTAAATTGTGTAATTTTTCTTTCCAAATTTTTAAAATGAAAAACCAGAAAACACTCTTTTAAA
>CALNXI010000868.1:122851-147762 GCA_942486025.1 Porites evermanni | reverse complement strand
GGTTGAATAAAGTTGTTTGAGACTGCATTTTGATCGTTTTGAAAAACTGGGTATTTCTCAAACTTTCCATCTTCAAATGGTTTTATGTTTTTTTCAAATGGTGTACTTTATCTTGCAAATTTTTAGAATGACAATACGAGAAAGCACTATTTACAAAGAAAATAAGTAGAAAGAAAGTTATAAATCCGTATTAGCCGCTAGATTTGCTAGAAGATCTTTGCATCATCATAATCTTTCAACAGTGTGCTCAAGCTTCTTTGGGTGTTGCTTAGAAACAGATCAAAGACTTCTTTCTGTTAAAAGTCGGTCAGGAGAAGCCAATATTTCATTGGTCTAGACAACTGAGAAGAGCGCAGTGACCTTATTTTGACTTTTAAATTAAATGAACAATGACAGAGAATTAAATTGCGCAAAGTATGTTGTCCACACACAAATTATTTATTTAAATTACCACTCTACCTGACGAAACAGCTAGTTTCTGAGAAAACGCTATTGGATGGAACTAAAACTAACAATTTTTGCATCTTCATTGTTTATGTCCCCGTTGTTATCTTTAAATTCATAGCACTGGTTGTCGTTTGCAACGTAAGCTGCAAATTTAGAAAACAAAACAAAAGGAAAAAAGAAAACAGTCAGCAGTGTGTGAGGGCGCTGCATCAACTAAACGACCCAGGTGAGTGGGTGTGAGTTAAATATATGTTTTTTAACTAAAATTTAAACTGCTTACTTCTATTTCTCTACTATTGACAAAGCGACAATCAGGCCTAAAAACAGCATTGGGTTTCGTTTCCTGTACAGAAGTTCATAAAACCGACCACATTTGCGTCACATTAAATATATGAAAGATACAAATGCTTACTTAATTCCTTTGAAATTTGGTTTAAAATTTGAGACAACAAATTATTTTCCTAGACAAAAAGTTGAAAATAATTGAAAGCACAAGTTATTGTCAAACATTTTCTGGTTATGCAAATGCTCTACTTAGTTTCCTTTGAGACCGGGTTTAAATTATGTGACTACTTCTTAGACAAAAAGTTGAAAATAGTTTTATTTTACAGTGAAAGGCAAGACTTTATGTTCCGTTGGTTACATTAATCACTACGCGTTGTTCGCTGGTTAAATTGTCTGTAGATTCATCGTTTGAACGCAAGCTGCAAGTTCAGAAAAGAAAGGCAAAAGGAAAGAAGCAGTCAGCTGTGTGTGAGGACGCTGCATCAGCAAAACGACTGAGCTCGGTGGGTGTGAGTTTGAAATATATGTTTTTTTACTTAAGTGTAAACTCCCTTTCTATTTTTTAACTATTGACCAGAATTATTTACAGGGAGGTGCGATCCAACGAGGTGACAGACCAAACGATGTCAGAGAGGCAGGTCTCTCGGGAGGGGGGTTAAATAAAGTTGTTTGAGACTGCATTTTGATCGTTTTGAAAAACTGGGTATTTCTCAAACTTTTCATCTTAAAAAGGTTTTATGTTTTTTTTTTTTTCAAATGGTGTACTTTATCTTGCAAATTTTTAGAATGACAATACGTGAAAGCACTATTTAAAAAGAAAATGAGTAGAAGGAAAGTTATAAATCCGTATCAGCCGCTAGGTTTGCTAGAAGATCTTTGCATCATCATGATCTTTCAATAGTGTGCTCAAGCTTCTTTGGGTGTTGCTTAGAAACAGATCAAAGACTTCTTTCACATCAATGTATTTCAGATAGGGGATGCATATAAGAGCTAGTGAAGAGAGCCTCTCTTGCCTGTGCCGCGAATACTACTTTTTGGCTACAGAAAACAGCTGATATTTTAAGGGCTTCACAAATTGGGAAGAATGTATACCTTCATCTTCTTCAAGAAAAACGGATGCGAGATCCTCCCCTTGGCTCCTGTTATTGGCTTTTAAGCAGCAAATTTTACAACGAGAATTTTTCGGGTCCTTGTTAAGGCCTGATAAATGAGTAAGGTCAACATTAATATAAGCCAGTCAGAACGGTTGTACTGAAAACAAAGTTAAATGTAATGCTGCTTCCTAGCTAGCAAATGTCATAATAACCGCAAAGGGAGAAATAATCACCGCATCATCGCGCTCCAGTCCTAACTTGCAAGAGTTGACTGATGCAAGCAACACTGTTGATCAAGTTGCAGTACAATTTTTTATGCTACAAGAGTAGGGTAGCTTTGATAGGAGCTTCAATATCCTGCAGCAACGCTAAAGAGCTGGGTCCAGCATATCAAAACTATACCAGGAAACCTTTTACTTACTGTAAAAATAAAAGTTCAGAATCCAACTCGCAGGAAACTATGGAAACAAGCCCTAAAGGTTATTAAGCCACTCTTAAAGATAAGAAAGGACAATACTATTAAACACCTTCAGCTAGCGATCAGAGGTCCATTTCTGATAGAGCAAAGATAAGAAACTACAGTCAACCACTCAGAACAATGAAAGACCACATGACCTCCCAGTTAAAGTAAAGCGGCAAGAAAACATTTGCTCAATCTGCATTACGAATCCTCTACCCTCCTTAAGAACAAAATGGAGGAGTAAGCGACGTAAGGGTAAATACCTTGTAGGCATACCAACCCTTTTCTTAAACTGTTACACCAACAGCAAAACACGTTTTATTGAAAGCGTGAGGTTTGTTAACTCGTTCACACTATTTTCAAGTTTACTACACAATCGGTGAAAAAGATTTGAAAATTATTGTTAAACTAATTTCATTTAAATCGCTGGTCAACAAAAAAGTCGATCTCGAAATTTCGCCACGGATTTCCATGGAAAATGTCTCTATGGAGTATTAGGACATTTCCCATGGAATTGCATGGAAATTTGTCTATGAATATTTTCCACGGAGGATTAGGACATTTTCCATGGAATTCCATGGAAAAGTTCCATGCAATTCACAGGGTCCAGGGGAGTTTCGTGTGAATAAATGAATTACTTATTTAAAGTCTCACCTTGAAAAATGTCTATACCTGTCGCTTAGCACGATTGATTAGCCCGATGGGATCTTAATGAATCTACTGTAAACGACTTCTTCGCCTCTTATCTGACCCAGATCGACTTTGTTGTTCGCCATTTTGAAAATCAACAACCGCAAGCCATATCCTCGCTGGCGCACGGAACGTCGCCCAAAGGGTGACCGAAGGCCGTCGCCCGAAGGACGACCGAGGCACGAAGTGCCTGTAAGCCGATCTTGCGAGCCCTCAGTCTCTTAGTTTGCGGGCTATAGAATATGTAACGAAACTGTAACGCGATCAAAATAACCCCTTTTTTCAGAGGTTTTCGACGGGTTTTGATGTTCTAACGACAAACACATCTCCTCTGGACCGTGTGTGCAATTCCATAGAAACTACTCGATCGATTATTCCATGGATCTCCAGGGAATTTCATGGAATTCACAGGAATTAGAAATTAGAATAACCAATGAATAAAATGGAATACATAACAGATTTTGGCAATTTATTGGATAACTTCAATTTTTATCATAAATCTATTTTGAAAAGTTATAAACGACAGGCTAACTTAACTGAAACTCAATGAAATTAAAACTCACTCAGAACAACAAGTTGCTCAAACATAGATCTATTATTTCTTTAATCCTTTAAATAAAAATAGAAAAGTTAAATAATATCCCAAAATTTTTATTTAGAGTAAAAAACGACACTCATTGGGTCAGCTATGGTCTATATGCGCATTGTACATCATGAGAGTTAATACAGTAAAACCTTGCAACTAAGAACCCACCCATACCAGAAAATTTGGTAATCACGTGACAGTACACCGCCCGCCCGCCCTCCCGCCCGTCCGTCCGCCCGCACCACAGGAGAACCAATGTTCAATCTCACACTTTCTAGCTAGTCTGGGAGCACAGGAAGACTGATATTGCACATATAATGCACATCAATGTTGTGATCAACTGACAGCTGTCACAACAGGGTATCCGCTGACCAGTATCACCTGACCGTATCGCGGGCTCTGGTGTTGACCCATCCCGGTCGAGTATCTTTTTGAAGTTATCCGCTGACAAGTTACTAGTTTTCAAATCATCGCAGGCCCAAGTTTAATTTTTTTTAATTCATATGAAATAAGTTGTGTTTTATATGTGCCGCACAATTAAAATTTCAAACTGACCTCGGAAGCTAAAATTCAGCCAGTTTTTTCAGGCAGGGAAGACATTCCAGTTGCTTTTGACTTTTCTCACCAAGGTCACGCGTTGGTCACGCTCTACGTCCCATTTTTATGCTCTGATTGGTCTAAATTTGACAGGTGAGTTCATGTGGAAAATTTATGCAGCATCTTGAAACTTGTTTACTTTGACAGCTGAAGCTGACAGAGTTTTGTGTCAACTTTTGATGTTTTTAGCTGTCTTTTTCCACTGAATGTACAAAATGACATTCAGCTGCTATCAAGAGTCTTCTGTTATTCATGGCTAGTTTGTTTATTGGGTTTTTGGTTGAGAAATACGTCGCTTGTCAAAGTCGGAAATCCGATTTCGGATGGCATCGTTTTCGTTTTTCTCCGTGCTTAATGCGTAAGAGGGTTGAAAAGTCTGAAGCGTTTCTGGCCTTACTTGATAGTTTTTAGTGCATCTCGAATGGTAAGCCTGAGTAATTATTGTATTTGATGTTTCTTTTTTATATCTAATTTAATGAAGTCGAGCGTAGTTTATGGGGCTATTCAGTTTATCCACGTTTGTAAGATTTGAGACAATGATCTGACCGAGTATCAGGTTTGATTATAAGCTTATAGAACTTTAAAAAGCCTTTAGAGTTTTTCTCTCCGCAAATAGAAAGAAAACGTTCCAAAGAATATTTAGTTATAATTCTGGCTGTAAAGGAAAGCTTTGAGCGATTTTCTTGCCTCGAGTTCATCTTTGGAAAAAGCAAACACCGGGAAGCCGGCTTAGAACATAAACAAGGATTTTCAGAGACACTTTAATACTTGTCTTCGTGAATGAAAATTGTTGTCTCTGTATATGTTTCACCGAATTATTTTCCTAACTTGGTAGTCTCTTTTGCAATTTTAATCGCTGTGACGTTTGTTTTCAGTCGCTCATGAACATCGCTTGCAGGAGTAGTCAAAATGCCGCGCGTATCAAACGCGTTTGAAGATTACACATCGTTATAAAGCCATTATGTTGAAGCCTAAACTCTGTTTATCTTAATTTAAACAGTCGACTTTGGCGCTTGTCAAAAGTGAGAACCGTCTCGCCGTATAGGTGATTTTGGAAATTTCGGTCTCGCTAACGCGTGCTTCGATTGTCCTGAATATTGAATGAGTGCAATTTGTATTGCAAAATTGTAAAATACTGTATTCTGTCCGAGGTCTGTATGATAAAAACTGCGCCTCATGGTACTGTTTCACCTCACATGTGATGTATAAAAAGTATAAAAGGTTGGTTTACACGTCTTGTCGAACGCAAAAAATTCGGCCTGATTTGTTTTCCAAGAGTTTGTTTTCCAGGCCTAATGTACTGTGATCAAGAACCATTATGGCTATGCTATTTTTTAGGTGTACATATAAGGCTATCAAGTCGATGTAAGATTAATTTCACTCTTAGCTTGGACTGTTTGCAAATTATTTTTCTCTAAAGTCACATGAGTGTGTTCTAAAGTTAACTGATTTGTGGAATACAAGTTTACAAATTAAATTCGAGTTAGTAGGAGCTTCGCTCTTAGCCCTGGCTAAATCTATATATTACTACTGACTACATGTAGTTTAGAATATAGCAATCCTATTGAAGAACCTAATCACAAACCTAGATTTAATATAAAGCAAGGAATGCTGGCCTGGTGTTTGATGAAAGTAACACTGGCGAACAGATGCATAATTCCGAGAATAACAAGCTAATACTTGAATACATAAACCGTCAACACGTAAACATGGTTTTATTTAATGCCACGAAAAAGGGAAGTTCTACTTTTTTCCTCGATCAAAATTACTATCCCTTACATAAAAGTATGACACAAAATGTATACAAATTAAAACATTGAAGTATGCATCACATTGTATACCTTGTGTACATTTATGAAGTATACATTTTGTAGTATACATTTGGAACTAAAGTTTATACAAAAAGTACACATTTTTGTACACTTTTTGTATAGTACATGAGTTGCCTGAGTGGGCTTTGCGATCTATACATTTTGTATACATTTATATACTTTTTGTGTACATTTCTGAAGTATACATTTTGTAGTATACATTTGAAACTAAATTGTATACAAAAAGTACACATTTTTGTACACTTTTTGTATAGTACATGGGTTGCCTGAGTGCGCTTTGCGATCTATACATTTTGTATACATTTATGAAGTATACATTTTGTAGTATACATTTGGAACTATTATCGACCTGGCATCCATTATCAAACTTTGATTTAACACAGCTAGTGGTCACCTTGGTGTCTCAAAACATAGTAATTAGCTAAACAAAAACAAGTTATTGAACATACCATAGAATATTTATTACATATCAAGGACTGATATCTGTGGTATATGAAAGATCCATGGACTGATAAGGTTACTGTATTACTTCTGGTCTCATATGAAACTCGACAAAATCAATCAGATCCTAATTGATGATGGTCTTCGCAAAAATGTAGAGGTACTCACATCAGTAGTCCTCAAATAACCACAAACTTTTTGGCAGATGAACTGGAATGAATGCTATATACTGAGGGCTTGGTTCAGCTTGGCCATCAAGGCACAGACATTTTCACAGAAATCTTTATTACTGTTCATTAAAAAAAGTATTTAACTTCATTAGTTAAGTAATTTTCATAGTCAGGCAGGTGACAGAAAAAAGTAGCTATATAGTTCTGCAAAAATTTGAAAGTTTCAAAATCTGAAAAGTTAAAAAAGAAAAGAAAAGTTACAATTAGCTGGAAACGGGTTAAGGATTAAGTTTTAATACCATGAGGGCAGCTTATATGAGTATGCTTTTCTTAATATTATTTACCCACAATTCACTTTCTCACTACAGAACCTAAAAAATCAAACATTTC
Organism: Porites evermanni; assembly: GCA_942486025.1. NCBI lineage: Eukaryota > Metazoa > Cnidaria > Anthozoa > Scleractinia > Poritidae > Porites > Porites evermanni. The sequence goes on along the minus strand of CALNXI010000868.1, from coordinate 140,770 downwards.
ACAAACTATTTGACAAAGACTAAGCTTACATAAAACATAAGTAGAATCACTCAAGCTTACCTTAATTTGCATGATCCAAATGAAAAAAATTGGCCTCAGTTAAGTTGCATTATCAGTGTGGTGCATCCAAAACCATGAATTAGTTTATAAGCTTATAATCGCTGGTTTATTAAGAACGTAGATTTGTTGGGTCACAAGTACATGTGTTCCATCAACAGAGTCTTTGACAACAGTCTCCAACTGTGACAAAATAAATTCTGCGCTCAGTTCCTGGAAAATATATTCTGCTAATTTTAATCCAAGGTTCTTTTAGTCCGAATTTTGTGATTATTGACTATATTTGACAATTATTCTTTGAAATCGATTAGTAGACCAGTCTTCATACAACCCGACGTCTCACAAGGCTACTACTATCCGGACTTTGACGAGACGAGCGCAACTAGTTTTCGACTCACTTGACAGCCTACAAGACGAGACTGGTTATCTTAACTACGTTTTAGTAAGAACAATTACAACACGGACTTTGTTAGACGGAACACTCACAGTAACACTGATTCTAACACTCAGACCAACTCTGGCCCTGTTACGACAGCGACTATACCGTACATCAGAGACACCTCTGAAACTATTGAACGTATATTACAACCTTACAATATACGTGTTGCACACAAACCGATAACCACTTTACGGCGACTGCTTACTAATGTCAAGGACAAAGACATTCCGGAGGACAGACAGGGAGCAGTATACAAGATCAAATGCTGCGACTGCCAGGCTTCTTACATTGGTGAAACCGGCAGAAACCTAAGCACGCGACTGACCGTGTTGCACACAAACCGATAACCACTTTACGGCGACTGCTTACTAATGTCAAGGACAAAGACAAACCGGAGGACAGACAGGGAGCAGTATACAAGATCAAATACTGCGACTGCCAGGCTTCTTACATTGGTGAAACCGCCAGAAACCTAAGTACGCGACTGACCGAACACAAACGAGCGACGAGGAATGGTGAAGTCAACAATCACATTGCTGAGCACCATTTACAGACGAAACATCGAACTGACTGGGACTCTGCGACATATATGACGTATTCTACAGACTACTATCGACGTCTTACTTTAGAAAGCTGGTTTACTAACTTCGAACAAACGCCAATGAATCGTAGCCAACAGTTACCAGCGCCGTACAAACGACTTATTGACGAGATCAAGCAAAACTAACTACGATAGAACGACTGGAGAACTGACAATTTGACTAACATGATAGACGACTGTTTAACTGTGACAATAGACAGATCGAAACGCACCAACTACTGATTACGAGTCTTCATAACCAATAGCATCACGGCTTAACTGACAGACGACCTATAACATCGCAACGTAATTGACCAATCAGACCAATGACCAGAGTATAATACCATCAACTGACGTGACACAACTCACTTTGACTCTGAAGATGACTACCGCACAGCTTGTCGAAACGTCAGTCACTGTGAACAACAACAGTCCTATTCAGGACTACGTTCACCCGGACGATCAAACTCAACCTACTTTGGAAATGACTCCTGGGTTCAACCTTTCACAGTTTTATATTTATTTTATTGACTGTTAGTACTCTCGCAATTTCAATCGCTGCGCCGCTTGTTTTCAGTCGTACATAAACATTACGTACAGGAATACTCAAAATGCCGCCCATAATTACACATAACAAAACCATAAATAGAGGGAAATAAATAAACCTAAACATAATAAATTCTCTATCATGTTGAAGCGTAACTCTATTAATGTTCATTCAAATATGCGATAGCCGGCACTGAAAATTGGTGCTTGTCAAAAGTGAGACCAGTATAGGTGATTTTGGGAAATTTTTGGTCTTTTCCACTAAAAGCCCATACTTACTACCCTACATATGACATAAGAGCATATGTCTCTGACTAAACAGTCACTGCATTGTGGAATTCTCTTCATGAAAACGTTTTATAATGTGATCAATTCTATAATTTGTTGTGCAAAGGAAGCGCGTGCTTTGATCGTCCTGGACTGATTAAATGAGAGCAATTTGTCTTGCAAAATTGTGAAAAACTGCAGGATTATAGGTTTAAATAGGGCAAAAAAAATTATGTCCAAGGTCTCTATGATAAAAAAAAACAGCGCCTCATAGTACTGTTTACGTCACGTGTGACGTATAAAAAGTATATTTAAAAGGCTGGTTTACACGCCACCAGATTTGTCGCCAAGATTTACTTGTAAATTAAACTTGTCAAACACAAAAAAATCCGGCCTGATTTCTTATTTTGACCTCCCTTTTAGACAGAGTAATGCAACGTGTAAACTATTTGGCTGCCACCGAGGACTATCGTGTGTAACATAAAATTATATTTCGGGGCTGTCCAATTATGAGAGTGCCAATGGGCTTAGCAGTTATCTGATATTTGGCCAAAAAATCAGTAGTTAACTAATAATTGGCCAAACAAATTAGTAGTTAACTGATAAACGAAAAGCAACAAAGTTTTCCAAACACAAATGCTTTTTTCTAACTTGTTCCTGTCCCGCTGATAACCCAGGGGCACATTAAATTACTATAAAATTAAGCATAGTTAGTAGAGGGGAACCCCCTCTACTAACTATGAATTAAGGCACCAAGGTAGTACCGGGCAAACAGAAATTAAGGGCCAGTCTTAGAGCTGTTTGTACACAGCTCAAAGCTCAGCGAATAATTCGTCTTCTAATATCAACTAGCCTGCGAACAGACGCATTTCCGGTCGTCGCTTCTCTCCCTCCGAAAAATAGCGTCTGCGAAAACGATTTCCGTGACGTAAAACCTTTTTAGCTAATCACGGTTTAGCTCTTAAAATCAAGGAACTAACTCGCGAGACTTCTCGCAAGATCGTGCGCGGTGGATATGTTTACAAGTCGAAATTGAAAGGACGACGTAGCTTGTGTATAGCCGCCCTTTTTTCTCAGAACGACGCGTTTACGAAAGTTAATTTGCCAGGATTGTGGAACTAATTGATGAAATAAGTATCAAGAGGATTCATATTGAAGAAAAGATTAGAGGACATTTTTTATCTATTGCCTACGGAGTTAATGATTTATCACGCCTAGTTGTTTTGATCATATTCGAAACTATAAATGTCCTAATGACAGTAGGCGCATCATGCCGTTTGTTGCTTCTGTTCCTTTCTGGTTCCTCGCCGGAAAGTATGCTTTGGAGAGCTCTTCGATAGTTTGTCGTGTGCTACTTTAGATATTTTTTAGTAGATATCCTTTATCTTTGAAAGCTAGGACGTGTGGTAATTGATTTCCCATGCGTGGTTTCTTCTTAGTTCAGATAGAACTTTGATCAGATCGAAAGCATTTTATATTTGTTCTTATATTTCTTTAAATACGTGTTATTTTCAAGGTTTTAATTTCCATAGTTTTTTGTAAGATGAGTCGAAGCGTCGTAGCTGAAATGTCGTCTTGACGATGATCAATTTACCGCTGTAACTACCGTATTTATTTCACGCTGGGTCTGGCCCAGGTCTACAATATTTCAGATCATTGTGTTGTGGCGATACTAGAATTATTAACGAGCGATTGTCAGAGATTTCTGAATCAGGCAGGGATGTGTCTGTGTAATTTATTCACCACCTTTTGTCAGCGCTGGTTAAATTGAAATAAATAAGTATGAGCGCATATGTCATTAAGCTATGTTACCTTCCTTTCCCTGTAGCGATTATTTTGTCCAGGTTTTGTTTATGTCACGTACTACCGTATTTTATAAAGCGAAACCAAAGGCCCATATCACAAACATAGCTTAAGAAGCAGTTGCTTCATAAAGAAGTCAGCATTCAACGTCGTAGGAAACCTTGTATTTGGTAACTCTCGCCGAAATCCAAGAGACTTCAGCGCGCGAGGTCGCGAGGAGTCACTCGAGCTGTATTCTATCCTTTGGTCTGATTGGCCAACATCAAAACAAAAGGTTTTACGTCACGGAAATCGTTTCGCCGCTCGGGTTCGCAGACTCTATTTTTCGGAGGGAGAGAAGCGACGACCGGAAACGCGTCTGCTGTTCGCAGGCTAAATATTAACAAGATTTCTACATTTGGAAAAAGGAAATACTGTTTTCACGGACCCAAAAGATCGTCAAGTTAAACATTACTACTTTCGACCTGTTTGACAGCGAACTATAAGAAGCGAATCAATTCAAGATAAAGCGGAAACCTTACCACCAGCGTTACGAGACTATGCCATGCTATTCGCTATCTTTTTAAAAAGGCTAAAACTTTTTTTGCATCAATTGAGTTTCAAAAATAATGGTCCAGTTTTGTGATTTAAGACTCATGGCCAGAATTTAATTTCACGCACGCGCGGTAGTAGTGGACACTTAAAAAAAATTCCAACAGAAAACAATGAAAATTTTACAAAGAAATGTAGGATAAGTAAAATAATTTGCGATACAGCATGTCGTGCGATATACCTGAACAATAGGACCCGAATGATACTGAAAGGTTGACTTATTTAGATCTTAGTTTTGACAAACTTAAACTCCTATCTTCAAATCTCGAGCTTCCCAGAATGGAAATAAAAAAACGAAAAAATTACCTGCGTCTTCCATATCATTCTATTGCAAATGGAGCACTGCCACCTTGATTAACCTCTTTTCTTCAGTAATTAATGACAATTCCGCTGCGGAATTCTCTTAGGATGCGATGAAATCTCCAAGTACAAAGTCTTATGTTTCTATCGTGAGTTTTTTTGTCCACTGAAAAAGCATATTCTTCCTTCCCACGTTTAAAGAATTTGGAGTTAATTCTATTTATAAATACGCTTCTACTACACGGCTTAAATCCAAGACCTTCGCTCTACAATATCTCGGCCAAAAATCATCCAAATTTTCTCAAAAACCTCTTGTTCGAAAGTTTATTTCTTTGAGTTTTCGTCACCATTTTTGGTTGTGGCAATATTTTTGATCAGCGGCTTTTATTTGACCATAAACAACTAAGTATTTGACCACTCGAACTTTCCCAACATTATAAGCCCGGGAATCAGAGTAAAAACCAGCGGTTAAAACCATTGCGAAACAGTGTGAATGTAAGTCGCGCCAAATTTGACAGGCGAGATTTCTGGACATGATAGTTTGATATTGATATTGTTTCCCGTCGTCTTTTGCAATGCATTGAAACTTAGGCCAACAACAAGATACATGACATACAGCAACCAGATGAGTACATTTTACTTCTTCGGTTAGATAATTGTTCTCTTCTAAGTCAGTGTTAAGTCATCTAAGCGTCACTTAAGAACTAAGGATTTTTATATACCCAGATTTAATACTGTACATTAAGGGAAACATTCTATGAGGTAAAAATGGACCATATACATGGTCTAGATTGGACAGCAAAGTCAAGACAAACCTATAGCTTTCAATCTTTTAAGTTCAGCAATAAGGCGCATTAACCTTGTAGATCTTGTAAGTGACGATTGTGGTTCCTGTGTAATTTGTAGTTCTTAAGGTATTAGAACTGCTATAATAATAGCTAACCAAAATTAGTACAGTTAACAGAGAAGTCGTCAAAAAAAAATGGTAGTTAACTGATATTTGGCGGAAAAGTTAGTAGCTAACTGAGAATTGGTTACCCTATTAGCACCCTCAATTATCCATAGTCTCTCAAAAGTAATGGTTGGAGAGACTATGAATTAACCTTATAAAATAAAGGTGGTGTAGGTGGGTGACTAGGTTATTTTGTCTGGAAAGAATTTGTTTTTCAGGGCTAATCTACTGTGATCGAAGATTATTGCTATTTTGGGGTGTACATATAAGACTATGGACTCGATGTAAAACTGATTTGTTTGACTCTTGGACTGTTAAATTATTTTTCTCTAAAATCACTTAGCCTTTCCCTTAAAAGCCACATGAATGTGCTCTGAAGTTAACTGATTGTGGATTACAAGTTTATTGTTTAATTTAAATTAATATATAGATTTAGGCTGGGCTAGAGGCGAAGCTCCCATTAATAAATTTATAATTTAGATCAAACAATAAACTTGTAATCCACAAATCAGTTAACTTAAGGGCACATTCATGTGACTTTTGAGGGAAAGGCTAAGTGATTTTAGAGTGAAACATCTTACATCGAGTTGATAGCCTTATATGTACACCCAAAAAATAGCAATCATCTACGATCACATTCAAGAGCCATTATGGCTCTTGATCACAGTAGATTAGGCCTGGAGGGCCTTATAAACGGAGAGAATTGTTTTCGGATTTTTATGGTTTTTGATCAATAATATTGTTTCAGTGTTTGGTTTTCGTTTTACATATTGGAGGTACCAATAGCTAGTAAAGAAATCGACTCGTATCCTGAAAGAAAGAAAGCGGTTTGAGAGAAAAATCAGGAAGCGGAAAGCGCATGATTTTCAATAATAGACAATCAGTAAAAAATAGAAAACATTACCTAGTATTTTGACAAAAGCGCAAAGAGGCAATGTAAACATTAAAGGGCGGGAACCATGAGTAAAGGATACGAGTGACATCGTCCTTATTTTCCCTTCCTAAGCTGTCTGGGACCCGCTCTTTTGAAAAAAAGAAGGGAAAAATATGTTATTTACATCAGCGCTTCTGTTTACATATTCTAGTGCCTGGAAATGGTTAATTAGCGTTTAAATAGTGGTAAATAGATAAAGGGGCTTAATAATCACATTATTATGACGTAAGAAAAATATTTTCATTTATTCTCACTCATGGTCACTCGTGGTCATTCGAGGTCTCTCATGGTCATTCGTGGTCACATGTGGTCACTCGTGGTCATTCATGGTCACTCTGCGTCTTGTAAGACACAATCTGGAAATCTCGCCGCTTTTTTGTCTGAAACGAAAGTTCGCAATTTGTTCGCCGACTTTTGCACAGTACTCTACGGCAGCTATCTTATATCATAAATTGCTTTGTAATATGGAGCTATTTGCAAGTGATCTTTTTTTTAAGTTCGAAACATTGCCCTTATCTTTATCTGATGAAGTGTAGAAACGCTTCTATTTTCACTATTTCATGTGCTTCAAAAAAATGAAATTAAATAAACGGTTTTAAATTCGTTGAAACTCGTTATAGTGAAAGAGAGAAAATATGACTCCAACGCTACTAAGATAAAAGTGAATGTCTATCTCTATCAAACAATTTTTCTGTCTTATCTTATTTCCAGATTTTCTTCAGACCGAGATGCATGTATTGATTTTCCTGGCAATTGTGTTGTTTACTCCTCCGTATTCTTCTTTTGGTAAATTGATATAACTTATTCTTTAGATTCCTCTCACTTGAGAATTCAAGTAACTACAAGGAAACGACAAACCAAACAAACTGAAATATTGTTAAGGAATGTCAAAGCGCGTGAACCTAAATTCACGTGACCAGAGGCTTTAAAGAAATATTTTCCTAAGATCAACAGAGGTAACCAGTTTTAGAAAATCCACTAAATGCTTCAAAGCTACAAATGAACCACCAAAGATTGCTTCTGTGTCATGTGTCAAGTAGGGTGTCGCTTCAGTGATGCTGGTTTCACTCAGCCTACATTTTTTACTCTTGCATGGTAAATTTTTTAGACTTTATTTATGCTTTTACATTAACATTACAAACATGTGAGACTAGAACCGTAAAAATAAAAAAATAATAATAAAAAACAAACAAACAAACAAAAACATTTTATTCACTCATATTTTACAAAAAAAAGTAAGTACAATTGCCCTGAAAATTAGGGAAAACCACTATTCGAGGCAGGGAAAAGGTAAATTAATAAAATAATAAAAATGAGTCAACCTAACTATCCCATCCGCCGTAGAAACATTGATGGGGCAGTCGGATTGTTTCCATGGCTAGCAATTGCCTCTTGGCGGTAACAGGGAGCAGGCTTGTGGTCATTTTTATTCACTATTTCTCGAATAAATCAGATGAAAGATTTTCACGCCCGGCTGATAGTTCTGCGCTCTTAAGCTGGTACTAGATATATAAGCATTTGACAGCCTCGGATGTTATTTCGTCTATACGATCGTGTTATTTTTGTTTTTTTCTGAAACGCAAGACCGGGGTAAGACCAAGTTGTTCAAGTCTTTATTCTTGTAACAGCTTACGGCGATATTAACTAACTGAATATAATTGTTAGTAGCCTGAGAGGCTCTGAACTTCGGACTGCCTCGGACTGCCTCCATCTTCTACAATTGTGAAGGTTACCTTGAACTTTTTTCCTCTCCAAGGGGTTTGACAGATGAACCTTACATGTTGCAAGCGATCTGAGGGTAGAGGCAATGCATACCTTGAGAACTTAATTAGTTGACATGATTCTGTTCATGTATTTTGTTCCCTTGATCGCACTCAACGTAAGAAAATAGATAGGATGTCGCCCTGGTGTCGACTTGGAACCAGCTTCTGGTCCTTCCTTATTGCTGCACTGATCGTGGAAGGAACGGTGTTGTAACTTAGAAATCCAAGGACGAAATTATGAAACAACGCGAGCATAGAACATGAACATTCTAGTCCTCTTTTATTCCTAGTCCTCACTCCTGCGCAAGCGCATCCATGTACACGTAACACGACTATGACGTAACTTCATAAAATGTAACACAACAATAACAAAACAAAGTCACGATATAACATCTCCCTTTTTTAAAGAAAAATAGAATGCGAAAATACATAATAAAAAAAGCAAAAGGTCTTGAGTCAGTTACAGCCATCACTTTAACTCGTACTCTTTCAAGTGTCTTGGGGGCCTACGGGTTGTCCGAGTAGGATAACGTTTTTCCGTGTCCACAGGATATTCACATAAATAATCCGGTAGAACTTCCAGAGTGTCATCGACATTAGCAGCATCAGAAATCTCTGGCAAGGGAGCAGGTTGGGAAATCACGGGGGGGGGGGGGGGGGGGTCGACACTCTTGGTTGCTTGTTCGGAACAGGATAATCTCCAGTGCTGGCCAGAATGGACTCATCCAATGTTGCTGTAGGAGGGATATAAGTAGACGGTATAGCTGAGTCGAGAACAATCTCACAAGGCTGATCCATATCAGGAGATACATCAAGCGGCATAGACTGGTAGTCGGATGCTAAAAAACCACGCGTCGAAGCCACATCTGCAGGGCGTCTCAGCAGCTGGTCTATGTGTCGTTTCCACAGATTACCTGCCACCTTGACAATATAATGACGAGACCCAAGGACTTCAGTAACTATTCCACGCACCCATTTTCCTTCTCTTCCAAAATTTCGAGCCATAACAGAATCGCCAGCATTGAACTTACGGAAGCCTCTATGTGCTGTACTAGTCACCATGTTACTGTATTGGCGAGCCTCAACATGTGTTTCAAGTGTAGGTGTCAGCAAATCCAGCCGGTTGCGCAGTCTCTGGCCCATGAGAAGCAGTGAGGGTGGTTCACCTATGGTGGAATGAGGCGTGGTCCAGTAAAACAATAAATGATTTGCAATAACAGTGTCTACATCTGCATTAGTAAGGTGGGCTTGTTTAATAGCTGATTTCAAAATCTGTACAACACGTTCTGCTTGACCATTTGTAGATGGCTTGTACGCAGCTGAAGTACGGTGCAGTATTCCAGTGCTGGTGCAAAATTGTTCAAATTCTGTAGCGGTGAATTGGGGCCCATTGTCTGACACGATAATTTCGGGCAAACCATGCCTGCTGAAGATGTCACGCAAGGTGGTCACAGTTGCTTTAGCTGATGTAGTAGACATTTTGACTACCTTTGGGAATTTACTGTAAGCATCTACTACCACAAGGTAGGTACAGCCAGAGATCGGCCCTGCAAAATCCACATGAATGCGAGACCAAGGTCGTGCTGGAAAGGTCTAAGGATGAATTTGAACTGGGGAAGGATCTGATCTCATAGACTGACAAGTGCTACATGACGAAACAGTTAATTCAATGTCAGAATCCATGTTGGGCCACCACACATAAGATCGTGCCAAAGCTTTCATTCTAGAGATCGCGGGGTGAGTGTCATGCAGTTCTTGCAACACTTTCTCTTGGAGCGATGGAGGAACAATTACACGAGCACCACATGATAAGCAGCCATGCCGTGTGCTTAACTCGTCTTGTCTTGTCTTAAATGGTACCAGACTGGGATCCACTACATGCGGCCAACCGCTAATGACGTAATTGTACACTTGGGATAAAGACTGGATCCAGTTGAGTCTCCTTCTTGATCATCTGGCTGGTCACATTAGTGACAATTTCGGTGTCCAAAAAATAGCATTCAACATTTTCACATTTGGGAGACCATGTCTGAGGCAAGGGAAGGCGAGACATGCTATCTGCATCTACATGTGCTCCAGTACTACGATACTCAATCTTTTAATTGTATGAAGCAAGGATAAGAGCCCATCTTTGAAGTCGAGCTGCAGCATGAACAGGAACCGGTCGCTGAGGACCCAAGAGAGTCAGCAAAGGTCGGTGGTCAGTTAAAATTGTAAAGGAGCGAACATAGAGATACTGTCGGAATCTCTTTAATCCAAAGATGGTACTGAAGGCCTCCTTTTCTAGCTGAGAATAGTTTTTTTTTTAGCAGGAGTCAAAGTGCAAGAAGCAAAAGCCAGCGGTCGAAATTGTCCATCAATTTGATGAGACAGGACCGCTCCAGCGCAATAAGATGAGGCATCACATGAAAGAAAGAGGGGCAAGGTATGATCATAATGTACCAGTGTCTGTGAGTTCAGAATGAGCTGTTTTGATGCAACAAATGCATCCTCTTCAGCCTTCAACCATCTCCAAGAAGTACCCTTTTTAGGTAGTTGGTGTAAAGGGGCTAGGACTGTAGAATGACGAGGCATCAACCGCGAATATAACATTTTAAGTCCCAGAAAAGATTTCAAAGCCAATACATCTTTGGGCCTGGGAGCATCCCAAATAGCTTTACGTTTATCATGAGTGGGGTGTAGGCCCTCTCCATCAATCACATGTCCCAGGTAGACAACTGATGATTGAAAAAACTTGCACTTTGCCTTGTTTAGTCGGAATACAGCATTAAGAAGTCGCTCTAATACTAGTGAAAGTGTATGAAGGTGGTCCTCTTCATCTGTGCAAGCAACAAGAATATCATCCAAACGACTAACAGCCTTTGGTATGTCCGACAACAAATTATCCATGATTCTCTGAAAGATAGCAGGACCAGAATGAATGCCATTCGGCAATCATTTGGATGCAAACAACCCAATGTGAGTGTTTATTGTAAGATAAGACTGGGACTCTTTCGCAATCGGTACTTGATGACAGGCCTGCTTTATATCTAGGACACTAAATACCGTGCATCCTCTTAAAGATGAGTGCGTATCCTCAATCTGAGGCATAGGGTAGGTTTCAACAAGGGCACTTGCATTATATGTGAAATCTCCACAAACACGGACATCCTCAGAGTCTTTCTTGCCAACGACTACAATTGGAGCTGCACTGTTCGCAGATGTCACTCGTTCGATCACACCTTCTTTTTCCATCTTAAGCAGTGCACTCTCAACTTTCGACTTTAATGCATAAGGAACTGGTCTGGCTTTATGGAATTTGGCTTCTTTACTTTTATTCAACAAGACAGGATCCCCAGTGTAACATCCAAGTTGGGGCTGAAATAATTCACTGTATTTCTCAAGGACTGATGCTAATGTCTGGTTTCGTAGGGTTTCTGGGTGTGTAGAGGGACGGCATGGCAAAGGTCCAGCGTGATTTAAACCTTGCAAATTCTTCCAATCCAGCTTGACATCTGTAAGCCAGTTTCGACCAAATAAAGCACCTGTCCCTTCGTGTACAATTAGCAAAGGCAGTGTGTGTTGTGATCCCATGTACTCAAACATCACATGTGCTTCTCCTAAGGGACACACAGTCTCACCTGTGTATGTCGACAGCACAACATTTGTAGATTTCATTTCAACGTCTGGGCAAACTTGTTTCACGAAAGTAATCGGGGCAAGGGATAACGCACACCCAGTGTCTAACTGCACCTGATAATCCTGGTCTTCAATCTTCAGAGGTACAGAAATTTCAGATCTGGACATTGCACGAACATCATACACCACATACAACTCATCTTCTTCAGATAATTGTTCCTGAGGTGGAGTCCCATTTAGAACAGAAATTGAAGGTTCTGTTAATTTCTGTTCTGTTGGTTCAATTTCGGTTTTGACTTGTTAATTTCGGTTCTAACTTCGTATTTTCTGTCCTGTTAGTTCAATTTCGGTTCTGACTTTTCAGTTTCTGTTCTGCTGGTCTAATTTCGGTTCTGATGATGGAAACGGAAATTGCAGGTTCGTCATAATGGAATTTGAAACAAAATATTGGCGGAGATCACCCCTCATACAAACTTAGCCACTTTCATTTTCTCGTCAGTTTTAACTGGATTGTGAGATTTTTTTACCGTACCAATAGACCCGATATTATTTTCAAGTCTTGGCACCCGGCGACTTACAACACCTTTAGGTTCATTACACTTCCGACCTTACCTGTGCAAACAACAATTTTGTAACGGAGTCTCAACTTTTTTGTGTTTAGTACTTTCATACAGAGTCCATCCCTTAATCAATTATATTATAGCTAGTACCCGACCACTGCACACGATGTTTTAGCTAATATATGCATACGATGGAGCTTGTAATAAGGGGACTATAAAAGTGATAATTAAGCTCTCAAGAGATAAATTAGTGAATTTTGGTTGTTCACGTCATAATTTCCTACTTCATTTTTGTTTTCTATGTGGACACTTGCCGATACATCAGTCCGTAAGTATCATTTGTTTTTCAGTGACCGGTAACAAGTCAAAGTATAAAAAAATAAATAAATAACTGTGTTCCGATTGCTTCAAACACAACAATTCTGATTGCACTTCATTTGTGTAACATAACTTTTTATGATATGTATAATAATTAACATTTTCACCGAATACTACGTAGTCACAATAAAACTGTGGTACCAAAATTTAAAATTAGACAAAACTTAATTACCCAGGAGCCGATTAAAGATATTTAATCTTTGTAAACCTTGGAATAATAAGCATAGATCACGTACATTATCAAAATCCACAGCTATATACCGCGAGACTTATGCTGTGAATGCTTTGAATGCGGAAATTGAGGCGAAGCTAGAAGCTAGAAAAATGAGTTTTAGTCATTCATATCATAATCTCCTTGGTTTTTTGGTACGATGCCTGTCACCACAATCCTGTCAGAAAAGATGTTTTAGTTGTTGCTGGCTTAGCGACTTTCATTATCTCGTCAGTTTCAAATGGTTTGTGATATTTTTCTACCGTACCAATAGGGCAGATATTATTTTCAAGTCTGGTACCCGTCGACTTACAACACATTTAGGTTCATTACATTTGTGACCTTACCTGCGCAAACAACAATCTCAACTTTTTTGTGTTTAGTAATTTCATGTAGAGTCCATTCTTTAATGAATTATATTATAGATAGTACCCGACCACCGCACACGTTGTTTTAACTCATATATGCATACGATGGGGCTTGTAATAAGGGGACTATAAAAGTGATAATTAACTTCTCAAGAAATAGATTAATAAAATTTTGGTAGTTTACGTCATAATTTCTTACTTCTCTTTTTTTTGTTTTCTATATGGACTCTTGCCGATACATCGATCAGCTGGTAAGTATCATTTGATTTCCAGTGACTTTTGGACTAGATTTGTGAAACATAACTTTTTATGATATTTATAACAATAATGTTAATAATTTACATTTTCACCAAATCCTTCATCATAGTAAACCTGTGGTATACCAAAATTTAAAATTAGAAAAAACTTTCTTACCTAAAGGATATTTAATTTTAGTAATCCCTGGAATAGTAAGCATAGATCACGTACATTATCGAAATTCACAACTATATAACACGCGGCTTATGCTGTGGATACTTTGAATGTGCAAATTGGGGCTGTTTAAGGTAGAAAGATGAGTTTTAGTCTTTCATATCATAATCTCCTTCGTTTTTTGGTACGATGACAGTCACCACAATACTAATCTTCGAGCCGAATAAGGCCAGAAAAGATGTTTAGTTGTAGCTTGCTTACCGACTTTTATTTTGTCGTCAGTTTCAAATGGTTCGTGAGATTTTCTACTTTACCAATAGAGCAGACATTATTTTCAAGTCTTGGCACCCGGCGACTTACATCACACTTAGGTTGACTATATTTCTGACCTTACCTTTGCAAACGAATGTTTTGTAACGGAGTCTCAACATTTTTGTGTTTATTAATTTCATGCAGAGTCCATTCTTTAATCAATTTTATTATAGCTAGTACCCGACCACCGCACACGATGTTTTAACTAACATATGCATACGATGTGGTTAATAAAATGGGACTATAAAAGTGATAACTAAGTTCTCAAGAGATAAATTAATGAATTTTGGTCGTTCACTTCATAATTTCTTACTTCTATTTTGTTTTCTATGTGGACACTTGCCGATACATCAGGTTGTAAGTATCATTTGATTTTCAGTAACCGGTCAAAGTATGAAAAAATAAAATAAAACAACTGTTCTTATTGCTTCAAACACAACACTTCTGGTGAGACTAGATTTTTGAAACATAACTTTTTATGATATGTATAATAATTAACATTTTCACCGAATACTACGTAGTCACAATAAACCTGTGGTATCAAAATTTAAAATTAGAGGAAACCCTTAAAAATATTTAATCTTTGTAATCCCTTGAATAGTAAGCATAGATCACGTACATTATCAAAATCCACAACTATGAACAGCGAGGCTTATGCTTTGAATACTTTGAATGCGGAAGTTGAGGCAGTTAAAGGTAGAAAAATGGGTTTTAGTCGTTCATATCATAATCTCCTTCGTTTTTTGGTACGATGCCTGTCACCACAATCCTGTCAGAAAAGATGTTTTAGTTGTTGCTGGCTTAGCGACTTTCATCTTCTCGTCAGTTTCAAATGGTTTGTGATATTTTTCTACCGTACCAATAGGGCAGATATTGTTTTTAAGTCTTGGCATCTGGCGACTTTTAACACATTTAACTTCAGTACATTTCTGACCTGATCTGTCCAAACAAATGTTTTGTTACGCTGGTTCACCTTTTTTGAACTTATTAATTTCATGAAGAGCCCTTTCTTTATAAACAATTATATTATAGATAGTATCAGACCACCGCATACGATATTTTAACTCATATATGCATACGATAGGGCTTATAATAAAGGGACTTTGAAAAGGATTATTAACCTGCCAAAAGATAATGTAATGAAGTTCTGTCGTTCACGTCATAATTTATTACTTTTTTTTTGTTTTCTATATGGACTCTTGCCGATGTATCAGGTAGTAAGTATCATTTGATCTTCAGTGACCGTTAATAAGTCTGTGCTTTGAACACTTCTGATAAGACTAGATTTTTGAAACATAACTTTTTATGATATGTATAATATTTTACATTTTCATCAAATCCTACGTCATAGTAAATCCTGTGGTACCAAAATCTAAGAGTGAACAAAACTTACTAACCTAAAGGATATTTAATCTTAGTAATCCCTAACATAATATAACATAACATAACATGCTACTATACTATAACATATCTACTATACTATCACATTACATACTAATACACTATGTTGTTACTATGTTATGTTATTTCATGTTAGGGATTACTAAGATTAAAAGGTGATCATATGCAAATTCCCTTCATTTGATCGACCCTGAAGGAAACCATGCTGTGCATTGTCAAAGAAAGAACAAAAAACTCTTTGAAGTGCTTGAAAATGCATCGTTCCACTACTTTGGATACAACGCACAATAGAGAGATGGGTCTGTAGTTAGTTACGTCCTCTTTTTTGCCTTTCTTATGAACGGGAACGACAAAGGCGTCTTTCCATTCACTGGGTAATTTACCCTCCGCAAGAGACAAATTAAAGACGACACAAAGAGAAGGTGTTAGTTCCCTTGCACACGTCTTTAACACGATTGTACGAAGACCGTCAGGGCCCGGAGCTTTGCTTGGGTCAAAATTCAAGAGCACCTTATAGGCGTTATCTTCGCACAGCACCAAGCTGTCAAGGACGGGCATCCGCTCGTCGGGTGGCGTAAAGGCATGAAGGGGTACCTCAGGCGCATGCGTAAACGTAGAATAGAAATACCTGTTGAAGGCGTCTGCCATTTCCACTGCGTAGGAGATCTGACGCCCTCCGTACGCAACATTAGCTGGTATAGAGTTTGATTTGGTTTGACTTTCGAGCTGTCACCAAGAGAAATGTGATACTCCTTTAACTTCCTGTTTATCAATGCCTTGGTTTCTTTTCTTAAGATCCTGAACTTTTCAAGGTAAAAAGCGCTGTTGTTCTTTTTGGCGGCAGGTTCAGCGGATTATTTCCTCCTCAGCAGATGTCGAACCTCCTTGTCAATCGACAGTGGCGCGTTTGAGTCCCTGATTCTAGCCTTAGGAATGTTATCGTCAATAATATCCAAAAGGGCGGATCCCCATGAGAGGACACAAATGGTTTTTACTGGAAGTACAATCCCACGCAGAGATGTTTTCCTCGCGGACAGCTCATCCGACTTAATCCCATTTAATATGTCGCGCTCCTCGTGTATTAGGTTTCAGTATACATTTTGCTAATCTTCATTTCGCTACAGAATTAACTAGTTTGCGCGCAAAGGGCTTCTAAAAAATTCACAAGGTTTGTCCCACTTCGAGTCCACCTTCTGGAGATACGCCGGCTTGGTAGCTGGAATACATTGCCGAGGCGAGAATCTGGCATTCTTTCCTCCTCGTCGTTTTTTCTCCACGACATTTGCTTATATTTGTTGTGAGAATGCAGTGCATATCGGTGGATTTTACTTCGTGCGGCTTGCTACTTATAAAAGAAGAGTGCCGGATTTCATCGCTTTGTTTGCCTTTAATTTGTTGTCGAATGAAAAGTAAAAGAACCGACTACTGTAAGGTAAGAATTGAAATTTGTTTCCTTGCGAAAAATAGTACATAGAAGTCGTGAAACCCGTGAGTATTACCTCTGTTATACCTAATGTCATGCGATAACTCCTCGCTTTTTCGATGGGTAACACGGATACAAACAAAAGTTCTTTCGCAAAATGAAGTATAATTTAGTTATCGAGACCATTTGAGGACAATTTTTCTTTATGTGCCTCATTACTTGGCTGATTCCGGCTACGTGAAGGGAGTTAGATGAAACTGTTTGTGTGCTGTGTAATTACGTCCATAATCTCTTGCAGAACTTTGCACTTTTGTAAAGCCAAACTTGTTTAACCCTAGCAAAAAACTCTTCTATTATGGAGAAACGTTTAACGTGTTTTTGGCCAAAATATGGTGTGACATTTAGGGGAAAAAAAGCTTGATTTTGGGCGAAACGGAGTGTAGCTTTTTTGTTTGAAGGGAGTGCGAACCAAATGCAAGCTTTAGGCCCCGTGGGTACAGTGTAACCCAGTGATTCTGTAGGTAGAGGTAACAAACATAGGCTGTACTTTAGGTGGCGCACCCATGGGTGCAGTGTAACCCAGTGATTCAGTAGGTGGAGCTAACCAACAAGGTAGCGCAACCACGAGTGCAGTGTAACCCAGTGATTCTTTAGGTAGAGCCAACAAACATAGGCTGAACTTTAGGTGGCGCACTTATGAGTGCAGTGTAACCCAGTGATTCTTTAGGTAGAGCTAACAAACATAGGCTGAACTTTAGGTGGCGCACTTATGAGTGCAGTGTATCTCAGTGATTCTTTAGGTAGAGCTTGGAAACATAGGCTGCACTTAAGGTGGCGCACCCATGAGTGCAGTGTAACCCAGTGACTCTTTAAGTAGAGCTAACAAATATAGCCTGCATTTTAGGTGACGCACCCATGGGTGCAGTGTAACCCCGTGGTTGTTTAGGATAAGCTAACAAACATAGGCCGTTCTTTAGGTGGCGCACCCATGATTGCAGTGTAACC